>SMSQ01021832.1:26842-58594 GCA_019453375.1 Ctenoplectra terminalis | reverse complement strand
AAAAAAAAAAAAAAAAAATACACGAAAGTGCATCGTTAATGATTTATAAATAAAAATTATAAATTTATAATTTGATAATGACCGGTTCGTAATTTCTTACTCAAATTTTATAATTTATATATTTATATATTTATAATTTATAATTTATATTTTATATATTATATTTTAATTTATAAATTATTAATTTGAGTAAGAAATTACGAACCGGTCGTTTGATCGCTTTGATAGCTTTGGTGTTAAAATAATTTCCATAGGATTTTACCTCTTTTCTCAATGTATTAGGTTCCTGCATAAGTTTATTAATTTTTTAGTTTATAAGAGAGCTTTAAAAATTCGTGAAAGATATTTTTTGTCAGTTTATTATTGATCAGAAGCGTGCGAAAAATTATTAACGGCGTGGATACTCTTTCGTTAACCTTCTATACTCGAAATTTTTGTTACTTATCAGAAAATAAATGATACACGATTACAGTTCCCCTGCTTCATCTAAAAACTAGGAACCAATGATTGCTACAAATAGCCTACTTTACATCAGAACGATATAATAATAAAACACACTAGTAGAATGATAAAGAATATTTAAAACTAAATATAGATGTGTTAAGAATAAATCCAAAGATTTCTAAAAGGAAGGAATCACACAGTTTCCGGATGAAAAATACGTAATTTAAATCTAGTATTATTTTAAAAAATCGAATTTTTTAGTACGTATCGTAGAACTTTTGCAGCGACCTAATCTACCCAAGTGCAATATTTTAAATTTATAAGAATCATCGGTTCTGGAATAAAAAAATTCTTCCAATTTTTTACAATTGCGTCCGTTACGAAACGATTCGTCAAAGCTGAAACCTCGTGGAAAATTTCGCACGAGCCAACGTGATATTACATTTTAAAAGTAACGTTACGCGATTCTTATTGGTTGTGTGGCCTTCGCGTTGGTCGAATTGAAAACAATAGGATGTTGCTTGCGTTAATTCCGTGAAGGACTCTTTTTTTCTCGTGAAGCGACGCCGATGCCAGAAGCGATTCAACGTCGAGCTAATAATTTGAAGAACCACCCCTCCAATATGCCGCCAAGCAAACAATTGAGCCCGCCGTGTCTAATTGCCGCTGATGATTTCCAAACTGCCCGTCATCTTGGAGCTAATAAATGGATACAGCGGATCCCTTAAGTAGTATAAGACCCGGCCATTATTATTTTCGTCGAAGACCGAAGGTTATAAAGGGTCGTCTAATTTACTTTCTGGCGGCGCCATGGAAACACGCTAGTCGGCACTTTCTCGTCAGGTTCGCCGCTCGTAAACAGATTGCTAGCCTCGACGATTTCTATCTGGCCAACTGGCCAGAGAAATTACTGAAATTATAAATTGGTAACTGTTCGTCTGATTCTACAAACAGCCAGGTAAAATAATCAATTCTTGGACGGAGTTTGAAAACGGATGAAACATATTATTAACGATCTGTCGCGGGACTTAAATATCGAAGGACTTAAATAGAACTTCGGTGCATCGTCGTGTGCAAATTTCTAGCATGATATTAGAGGATTTTATAAATGTTATGTTTGTTGTTTAAGGATATATAAGCACGCTTGTTATCGTAACAGTATGAATGAGAGTGTATGAAAAATAATATTTTTGTATATTTATATTATCAGATGTACTTTCGTTCTTTGTGTGCGAGTTGATTAAATCACTATAATTGTTATTAGATTACTCTGATACGCGTATTTACACGTTATTCACAAAAATTATACCGAATTCCATCAACATGAAATTTATTGGTTTGTTAAATAGAATTACGATTGGTGTTATTAATGTAACATAAATGTGATAACATAAAATCTAAAGAGAACGACACCATTTCACGATCAGTAATATTTTAATGTATATAAAATATTTTTTTAATACCATACTAATATTATTAATATAAATATTAGGCACAGAAAATAATTCTGTGCCAGTGGTTGTACTAATAACAATTGATAGGTAGTTGGTACAATATTATAGATTGTACAGCCAATGGCTAATTATTTAGTATCTTTACAATCTATTGTATCATTACATCTATCAACTGCTATTACTACAACCATTAACGCAGAATTCTTTTCTATGTCTAATATTTACATTAATAATAATAGTACGGTATCAAAGAAAAGCATTTTATCAATTTTAAATCATTTTATGTTAAAATATTACTGAACGTGAAATGGTATCGTTCTCCTTAAACTTTATAATATTATAACATTTATGTTACACCAACAACACCAATTCTATTTAACGAACTAATGAATTCCATGTTTCCATGTTGATGAAATTCGGTATAATTTTTTTAAATGGCGACAATACATACCAAATTAAGAAAAAAAAAAAAAACAGATAGAATGTACAAATAAAAAGTTAAAACATTCAATCCTCGCGATATTGTGCCACAAATATCTTTCCACATAAGATTTTCGCAAAATTTTACAACTACAGGTATGTTTCACACTTATAAGAGCAAACATATTATATCAACTCAAACACAAAAGTTTAAACATCTCGAAACAAAGAATATATGACTTCCAATCAGTCCACTTTCATAATAACAACTAACAACACAGAATTCTTTTTCTGTTTCTAATGTTAACTCCAATTTTTGTAACTGGCGTGCAACAGTTCATACTTGTTTCGATTTCAATAGATTTTACAGATATCGAATAAGGTTGCACACTTATAAAAAAAAAAAACATATCCTGAAACAAGCAACGATTGTTTCTAAGAGATTTTTGAGAGATAAAAGGTGTAGCAATAGGTAGGAGAAAACAATGGGAAAGCAAAGTACGTATTCTATGCTGGGCTGACCCTGATCGACATTAATACGGCGGCAGTTGAAGAAAAGGGTGCGTTAGACGCGGTTTACGAGCCGAGCGAGCTTTCCAACAGGGCGCCACGGCTTTACGTCGTCGTGTGTCACGCATCGTTAGTGCCGCAACGCCGTTATGAGACGTTTACGATAAGATATGTCACACCTTTCGCCCTTGACATCCTACAGATTTACCACCGGTGCCGAGAATATAGTCGAAAGAGGGGTAGAGAAGACCACCTAGCCAGTAATGGCGATATTCGAAAGCTGCCCTCGCTTTACGTGTTTCTAAAGTAGCTTGCAAGTTTAATGGTCCACAGTTATTCTGTCCTATTCGGTTTTATGTTCGTTCTGCTCTGAATTTTGAAAATTAATGGCAAATAACAACATCTACCTTTGATAACGAATTGGTTGTTAAATGATTTTTTTATTCTATATCGAGCATTTCCACGACGTTTCTTCTTCTGATATACGTAAAACACTCGAACTATTATATCAGCGGTTAAAGTAGACTTATCTGTACCGGAGAAATCGAAATGATAGATATTTGAAAATATGTATAATAAGGGTAATAATTCTTCGTGTATGTATTTTATAAAAAATTACGAAAAATCCACAGAAATGCAGCATTGTAAATTTATGAAATTTCTACGAGAAATTACGAATCAGTCATTTCGAGTGGTTCAGTAGTTTTGGTATTAAATTTAACTGTATCCTGTAATAGTTTATATTAATATTGAACTGTGTGAAAGGTAAAGAAAATTCTATCAATCGTTGAATCTAATTATATCTACTGTTCTGCACAAAATTTCATGTGTCTTGTTCAGGTTTTGGTACGCTGAATCTGAGCTTAGCAATAGATATGCTCTGTCACGTCAGGTTTTCGAGAAATAATGGTTCAAATTTGAGAAAAGGCAATTTTAGAGGAAACAGTAACACGTAAACAACTAATATTTGTAAAAATCTGCCCGCGGAAAAGAACACGTTCCTGGGAACGTGACTTGTTCTGTCTCTAGTTTAGAAATTCGTTATATTGCAGTTGGTCACCATATTTGTATCCTATATTTCATAGACTATGGTACACTACCTTCGTTCCTAAAATTAAAACTCTTCTTTGAACTACGTTTTCTTTCCTTCAGAAATTGACTAATCAAATTCCTATTCGCCCATCAAAAAAAAGAATAAATAAATAAATAAATAAATACTCAAAGTCACACGGTACCAAAGAACACTAACAAAATAAACTAAACCGCATTACAAACTACCCTATTATCGCGACCAACAAGTTACAAAATTACAGAAAAAGAAAAAAGAAAAAAAATCAAAACGTTTCAAGCACATTTTACTACTTCCACCCTGTTAAAATCATTATGTTGTCGCCGAGGGTTCAGCGATACATTTTTTTTTTTTTTTTTTTTTATCAACGTACCAAAGGCACAATTTAAAGTGTGCGAAAGCTTCGGCCGGCTAAGCGTCTAACATTTTTATTAGCAAGGTAAGAATCGATGGAGATTAAGCGAGGCAGTAAAGCTACGTATCGCGAAAATGTGATAAGCACGTCTGGCCAGTTGTTTACGAGAATGCGGGAACCGTGTAACGGTGCAGCGCCGTAAGGCAACGGCGGGTAGTTCGGGCTGAAACACCCCTGAAACACCCCCCATGATGGCTATAAAACTCCCGGAAACCATGCGCAGTTCGTCCGCCTATTCGCCGGTTCGCCGGTTCGCCGGTTCGCCCGTTCGCCTGTCCACCCGCTGTCACATACGCTCTTTCCCGCTTACCGAGAGTTACGAGGCTGTAATTTCAGCGAGGGCGTCTCTTTTGCCCTTCCTGCTTTATCTTCGCGTCTCCGAGCAGCCCGTCCAAACCCCACCAACCACTCTAGCTTGCCTATATAGAGGTTCGCTCGTCTCCTGTCCCACGGTAGAAACGCTGTCGGCGACAAAGTTGAAGTTACGACTTTGGTAAACTCACAAAAGCTTTTTACAAAACTGTTAGCCAGTTCCTGGGACCCCGGTACGCTGACAATAATTTGCAGTCACCAACGCCTGTAGTCGAACGCATCCTATCTTGTGGTATTCTCATAAGAACACTACCTCGTGATCTCTTGGCCGTTTTCAAGGGACGTTTCGGGAAAAGCACTGCATCGAGTTATGCTTCGAGTACGATACTGCTCATAATATTGCAGAGTTTTGTCTTCGATTCGCATTTTCCAACGGACAGAATCTGGGGTCTTAACGTCTTGAGGGGAGCGTTTCCCGAACTAAAATCTTACGACAAAAGCTCGATGAACCCAACGGATAACTTATTGTTAGTACATGGTATATTTTCGCTGAACAGTCTTGGGACCAGAGACTGGACTGAGACTTCAATTTTTACGGGCAGTTTGCGGATATAGCTGGTTCTCTTGTAGCGAATAAATTTAATCGCAAATAGATAATATGTAGTGATGATAATTTGATCGGGGATTTTTAAATGGGAAAGGTTTCTCGGAAAATAACAGTTTTTAATGGTTTTTTGATATAGGTGCGGCCCGAGTTACAGAACGATTCGCGGTTGATTGTTTCTTTCGATGCTGCTGGAAGATTTTAAGATTTTAAGGTTACTCTAAGAATTATTCTTTTTTTTATTTGTCACGGTACTGTAAACACACGCATAAACGCACGAACGTATGTTCTCGAATGCATACTATAATATATTGATAGTAATACGATAAATTTGATGTCTAGTATGTATGTTTTGTTGTTATTTACGATGATTAGGAAGAATTTAGGACTGTAATTTTATCTGCATTGATTTCGGTGCAAAAATTAAATTCTACGCAGCGTAGCTCATTTATGTCATATTGGGAGAAATGGTGAAAAATAATTGGTTGTTTATTAAAAATATATATATTAATTTTAAACCCTTGTTTTGATTCTAACAGGGTGAGTTTGATTTGGAAAAGATTGAATTTGGAGTGCAGAACGTGTAATGTTTGTTCCAAATCATTGAAAGGTATAAAGAAATGTTACTTTTAATCCAAAACTTCATACGACAAAGAAACTACACGGTGTTGATATATTAACTATTTTACTAAAAAGTAAATGTAACCGATCAACACCGTGTAATTTCTTTGTCGCATAAAACTTGAATTACATTTACTTTTTAGTAAAATTCTTAATACAAGCTTTATTAAAAACAGCGCGTGTTCTAAGATCTGCGAGCAAGTTAAAAAACAAAATGCTGTAATCTGTGAGCAAATTAAAAAACAAAAAGCTGTATCGATGTGTAATGCATTTATACATTACAGCTAAATTATCTATAAAAGATTGAGACCTTTAAAAAATTGTAAAAGGCTTTCCAGCACATTATTGTCGTTCGGAATTAATTTTAAATTATTAGGAAGCATCATGATTTTTTCTTTCCTTTTTAATATTTTTAGCAACCGATCGGTATGCGTATGAATTATATTTGCCGTGACTAACATGCGTAGTTGATGTTGTAAGAAAAAAAAAATCGGTAAATTTCAGCGAAGTTTCGCAACGGGCAGATTTCTCGTCACGAAGATACCGGAAACGAAGGCTGTCCAAACAAACCATTTCTTTGCAACAAAGGACGGGGAACGTGGCAGCATGTATACGCAATGACTGTGTCCAAAATCGAACAGCTGTCTGTCGGTGTGGAAGGCCACAGAGAAGGCTAAAAAGCATGTATATACATCGGGTGTCACACGGCTGAATGCCGCGCCATTCGATGGCACAAGCCCTGACGAATAGAGTTAATGTTGAAAATGTCAGTATGAAATATTCGAGTGCCGATCAGGAAAGATGGGCGTGAAGGCTGGAGGAACTTGACAATGCTTTTGTACAAGGTATAAAAGGACATTGTAATTTAACAGAATTTATCGAGGTAATTTTATATTCTCCGAGTGGTTGGATACGCGTACCAAAATGAATCAGGCATATTTATGATGTGTATCGTAAGTATTCGGACACCGATTTTTTAAACTTGATCAATTTCTAGCGATGGTACACAAATGTTACTAAAACATGTCAATTAATGACAATTTAACGAGTGGAATTAATATTATAATAAACTAAAATTAATATTACTGTCTTCTTAAGGAATCGACAGATTGCGAATTACAATTATCTATTAATAAAAATTTCCGTATCCGGACACTTGCTTATTTTTGACAGAATGTAATTTATGATTTTGTTATTTAATTGTTATTGTTACGCCTATGTTCGAGCAGAATATTATAATATGATAAAATTGGATATTGTGAACAAATTACTAGGCTAATATGTAATAAAGATTGCATTAAAATTTATAAGTGTCCAACCTTATGGAACTGTTTTATTATTTGGAATGTTCTTTGGATTTAGATTATTTAATTGCTAACCTATGGATTAAATAATGACATATTTATAACGCGTGTCATAAGTACTCGGACACTGATTTATTAAACTTGATCAATTTCTTGCGACGATACACAAATGTTACTAAAATATATCAATTAATGACAATTTAATAACTGAAAATAATATTCACTACCTTTTTAAGGAATCGACATTGTAAATTGAATTTATCTATCAATACGAATTTTTCAATAGTGTATTAAAATGAAATACACGATTCGTAAAAGGACACTGCTTGAATTAACCACGGTAAAAGAACGTCGATATTTAATCCATAGCTTAGCAATTAAATAACACAAATATAAAGAACTTTTCAAATAACAAAACAGTTCCATAAGGTTTGATACTTATAAATTTTAATTTTCTTTTCTTTTGCACATTAGTTCAGTAATTTATTCCCAATATCCAATTTTATCCAATCGTAATATTCTGCTCACGCATAGCTCCAACGATAACGATTAAATAACAAAATCATAAATTACAATCTGTGAAAAATAAGCAAGTGTCCGGATACATTTGAGCGGTACTATATATAACAAATTTTATAAATAAGAAACATACTACAATAATTACATTTAATATCTTTCTTCCTACTACAAATAACACGGTAAATTTTTTTATTCGAACCTTAAATTTTTTATCCGTTCGTAAATTCACAACTATATAACAAGAAAATAAAACCTCCAAATTTGCTCGAAAAATATAACTGTACTTTTACCGGATTCAAAATGAAAGAATATTAGAATGAAAATTAGTGTGAAAGGAAGAAGTAAAAGGGTACGAAGAAATGTAATATGGACTCTTCTTTTTATATAAAATATACTAAATGTAATAGACAAGACGCTAAAGTATTATTGCTGTTAAATAGTCTCTCTAGCGAGGCACAAAGCAATCATGTTCCTGTCCGAAAGTGTTAAGTGGTTAAAGTTGTTTCCTTAGACAAATGGTACGGTAGCTCGAGTGTTTCAACTGACAGAACTGATGTCGGTTTAGCAATGAATAACTAAGATTGTGAACAGCAGCGAAGCCATCCATAAATACGAACTGTACGGATAATGTTTGTATAGTCAGTTACCAGCAAATGCTACTGTATACATAGGACTGTCGTCGATGTCGACATGTGTATGGCGTAAATAAAGTAGCCGCAGGCGCTAACTCCGCTAAGTGTCCTCCCAATCTGTATGCGTTTCCCATTAGTATTTTGTAGGAGGGAGAGGGCTGACAATCAGCAAGTGACCACCCTACAAAAGTTAAACTTCTGTACGCACTGTCCTAAACAAGCAACGCCAATCACGCTACGCCGCGCCTCATTGGATAGTTGAAACTGTTATTATCCGAGTCAGTTCCTTTTCTCTGACTCCCATTCTAGGTTCCACGTTAACGAATCACAATTGTTAAGTTACATTATCGTTCTTTTTTATTACAATTATATATATTTCTACTACTTTCTTTTAGGAAGTGTACGACTGACCGTCAGAAATATTACGATTGCAAGTTTCTTTTTATATAAAAGAAAACAATTGGAAAGAAATTTGTTTCATATATTGTGAATCAACAATTTCGCGATGCTGGGATTATTTACCCTCCGTAGCACCATGTGATTTAGAAGATAAAGACGTATTCGTGTGTTCATATTTTTTAAATTTGATTTTATTTACTTGTCAGTACACTATTCAATTTTATTATTGCACCACTGTTCTTATGTTAGACAGTGTACTTATAATAGCCGGTGGTCGAAAAGTTTTCAAATTAAAATGAGAAACTATAATTAATTTTAATTTCTTGCTCGTAACCAAACAGAATTCCGGCTATAGAGGGTTAAAAATGAAGATCAACCCGGGTACGGTTCTAGAATCCTTTTCGACTCAAGCGCGCTCTCGTTTCGCTAACAAATAGTTCCTAAGTCTGATAAAAATGTGTAACATAGGATTGGAACAAAGAAATTCGCACATCGATCATAGCTTTTTTTCTATTCTTTCTCAAAATAAGTTATGTATCAAAAGTGACGTAAGGAGCGTAACAGGATTAACGAAAAATGAATGACTTCATTCGATATTGATTGGACGCTACATTCTTGTACCATCGATAGATTATCAATTACTTATTACAAAACTAATGCATTCAAATTGAATACGCGATTCATCGACATCTCTGCTGTTTTTAAATATTACTATGTATTGAACTATTTATGGTAGTTTTGGTATCAGATAAAATATGATCCTTTCTCAAAAATATAAACTTCAAGAAGCATCTTTTTTAAAATTTTCACATTTTAACTCTGCACTGATAATGGTACAGCTCAAAAAATTTTAAATTTCCTTTTATTAACCCTCTATGACACCGTGTGATATATATTATATTTAAAGAAATTAATTTTATTTATCACTGTACTATTAAATTTGATTACTGTATTACTGTAATTATACCACGATCCATCTATAACAATTAGTTTAAAAATTTTCAAATCAAACTGAAAAACTGTAATGAATTATAATTTTTTCTCCGATAGACAGACAAAATTCGGGCCATAGAGGGTTAAATACAAGGTCCACATTGTGCTTTTATTTCGACTAAAAAACCCTAATAATTAATAAGACTGTCTAGTATTTTCACAAATGTAAACTTCGAAAAGCCTTTCTTCTGAAACACACGTTTTAACTCGTTGATCGGTGCCTATGAAATAATCATGCCACTGCTATCGAAATCGATCGGTGTTACAGATACAGCAGAATCCGAACAGATAGCCGAACCGAAATGATTCACAAGCTCTTTGCCTTTGTCAAAAAAAAAAAGTTTTCCAAACCCTGCTTTCATAGAATCAAAATCTGACACAATTTGAGGAAAAAGAAATAAAGCATGCGCGATATCGTGGATGTCGATCAATCAACATAGCCGGTAGTGGATACCCGCACAATGTAGTAAAGGGGATCGAGATGGATATTGGATTGCACGATGAAAGCAGCTCGTTAAATTAGTTTCTAATCTGTCCGATCTCTGAAAGCACCGAGTTTCAGGCTTCGTTCTCGTGCGTTTAATCATTAATCTCTGCCAACAGATGTGCCGCCGTCATTGATTTAAATCACCGGTACGTTGGTTAACCCTTCCTAATCTAGTCTGCCCGTCTGGACTGGCTTAATGTTTGATCTGATTGCCAGGACGACGTAACAAGATAACATATACTTGCGTATATAGAAGTGGAAACAACATGTTCCGCGTTCCGACTTGCGTCTACCTCGAAGAGGAAACGAGCAAGAAATCGGCTCGATACTGTCGATTCTCTTCGGCAACTTTCTAGACGCGTAAAAATTGATCCTGAGCTACGTTTTTGTACAGCAGAGTAGAATCTTGGTAATTGTACTCTCGATAAAGTAGATCTTCGGTAGTTGCACTCTAGATGGTTGCACGCGAGTCTCGTTTACCGCGTTTTGTTGACACAATGAATTTTGTCGTGGGGATAATTGCTTAGTTATGAAAAATAAGTAAAACTGGACGATGGAAGAATTATTTACAGAGTCATAATGGAAGCGAGAGACTTCGTTCGGTTGATCGGTTACCTTTTGTTGTGGATTAGCATATAAATTAAATAAACACGAGCTTAGGGCGTTAGATGAAGAAGGAAGGGCACCAGAAAGCTTTTCTGAATTACAAAAGTTTTTACATAGCAATAACATTTGTATAAGGGGACCTAAAAATCTTTTTAGTGCTTAGATTAAGCAATAAACTACATAAGCACGTGTTTAGGGCATCAAATGAAAAAGGAAGGGCACGAGAGAGCTTTTCTGAATTAAAAAATTTTTTACATAGCAATAACATTTGTATAAGGGAACCTAAAAATCTTTTTAGTGCTTAGATTGAGCAATAAACTAAATAAACAAGTGCTTAGGGTATCGAATGAAGAAAGAAGGAGCACTACAAAGCTTTTCTGAATTTCAAAATTCTTTACATATTAATAACACCTATATTATAGAAACTAACACTCCCTAAAGGAGTTAGTTCGGTTCTAGTTAGTTTTCAGTCCCAATTTATGCAACTATCGAGTTTCTACTGTATTTCCATACGAATCTCATTTACTGCATTTTGTTAATACATTACTCAACGATAGAAGAATTATTTACAGAGTCATAATAGAAGCGAGAGACTTCATTCGGTTGATCGGTTACCTTCTGTTCTGGATTAACAAATAAATTAAATAAACATGAGTTTAGAGCATTAAATAAAGAAAGAAGGGCACCACGAAGCTTTTCTGAATTAAAAAATTTTTTACATATCAATAACACCTATATTATAGAAACTAACACTCACTAAAAGTGTTAGTTCGGTTCTGGTTAGTTTTCAGTCCCAATTTATGCAACTATCAAATTTCTACTGTATTTCTATACAAATCTCGTTTACTGCATTTTGTTAATAAATGGTGGAGATAGCTAGCTGCTTAATTATGAAAAATAAGTAAAATTCGATGATAGAAAAATTATTTACAGAGTCATAATAGAAGCGAGAGACATCATTCAGTTGATCTGTTACCTTCTGTTCTGGATTAACAAATAAATTAAATAAACACGTGCTTAGGGCATCAAATGAAGAAGGAAGGAGCACCTCAAAGCTTTTCTCAGTTAAAAAATTTTTTACATAGCAATAACATCTGTATAAAGGGACTTAAAAATATTTTTAGTGCTTAGATTAAGCAATAAACTAAATAAGCGCGTGTTTAGGTACCAAATGAAGAAGGAAGGGCATCAGAAAGCTTGTTTGAATTAAAAAATTTTTTACATAGCAATAACATTTATATAAGGGGACCTAAAAATCTTTTTACTGCTTAGATTAAGCAGTAAACTAAATAAGCAAGTGCTTAAGGGTATTGAATGAAGAAAGAAGGAGCACCACAAAGCTTTTCTCAATTAAAAAATTCTTTACATGGTAGTAACACTTGTATAAGGGGACCTAAAAATCTTTTAAGTGCTTAGACTCTCTAAAGGTATCGATCCAGTTCTGGCTACCTCAATAGTTGCACCAGTTTTCGGACCCAATTCGTGCAATTATCGAGTTTCTACTGTAGCTCCATACGAATCTCGTTCATCGCGTTTCATCAACACATGGCGAGGATAATTGCTTAGATATGAAAAACAAATGAAACTTGATGATAGGAGAATTATTTTCAGAGATATAGCAGAAGCAAGAGATATTATACAGCTGATTGGCTACCTGGATAATTGCAGTTTTGAGTTCTATTTCGTGCAATTATCGAGATTCTACTGCGTTCGCATCGTTGAAAATTATTGACCGCCATTTGTTTCATTGCGTTGACTTTAAATACAGTTATTAACCTTCGAATTATGGAAGCTGCAGCAGCTGCCAACAACTTTGAACTAACCCTCGCTGCTTAGACTAAAATTTATTTATTTGTGATCTCTAGATACTATAAAATATTTTAGTTCTTTTCGATTGTACTGTAATCTTATACGTTTGTTTAAAATATAATTTTCTGAGTAAAACAATAACTTGTTCACAGTTTCCTTAAGATATTGATATAGTAAATAAAGAACTATCATTTATATAACTGTAATTTAATTTAATGGCTTTAATTTATGGGTTAACGAATAATGGTACTATTATTTTAAAGTTTATGCAATTCTTTATAATCTCACCGAATTTCTAATGCTGAAGAACACCTGGTCAACGAAGTAACAACGTCGTTAAAATTTTAAGACAAATCCGAAGAAGGGTTACCAACAGTTGATCAAACAAATTATTACTTAAAAAAATTTCAACATCGATACAATTTATGCAAGTTAACGTGAAATATACTTGAAGCGGCAAAGTTAAATATTATTAGATCGTGCAATCAACCACTCTGTTCATCGCGTTGCGTTTTATATTACAGAAATACGAATTGAACCGGCTACAAATTGTATTTATTATTCATTCGGAACGTGTGAAATGATTCACGTTCAAAGAAAATTACTCTATATTGTGTACGAGCAATATTTCACGATAAAACAGGGTACCAGGTGATGAAATTACAGGAACAAAAAAATCCAACGTCGTCCCTGGAAATTTCAATTCTTTTTGTGTACAATATCGCCTTCTTGCACCGTGTAATTTATGACGCAGTTCGTAAAATTGATGGCGGGTTGTCAGGGGTTATATATTACTCGGCTGCATGGAAACGATGATCATGAACTTGGGGCGAATAAAAAAAAGAAAAAAAAAAAAATGTATAGAATTGTCCGTGTCACGAAGGATAACAGAAGGGAGAAAATCAAAGGGGAAACCGTGTGCGCAAGAATGAATGGGAGAATCATGCGACGATATTAAGCATGGAAGAGGATATCGTGTACCCGTTGTTAAACGGATGGCGAACGGGAACGTGGAAATATGGTATACCAATTTGCCCGACGTTCGCAATTATCCCATCATCCCTTACGCGAGCATCTCGGTTCGATCAACGTTGCTCTCGAAATCGAAGCGAAATGTTCGTTTCTGGAACAGCCAACGTTCGAAAGTCGGTGGTAAAGTGCGGCAAGGTAAGAGCGGGTAAAAAGTGGCCGCTTCTAATGGTTCGTAGTGGCAAGCAAAGCCATCTTCCAGCGGAGATTCCAGGGTAAACGGGGTGGGAACGGGATGACAGAAGAGCGACGATCTTTCGACGAAAATTTCGGTACACGCTCTTTGCGGGGCTGGGAGCCGTCCGTGGCTCGTGAGCGAACTCGGGACAGTAAATCAACCCCGAGAGTGAACTCTCGGCGGTGGCAAACAATGCGCGGCGTGACGAAGGCATTGTCGAGTTTACGCCCCACAGGGTGCTCTGTGGCTAACATCCAGAGCTCAGTTCACTCACCATTATGGAAAGGGAAGGGAAGCCAGGAAGGTGGGGGTACCCCATCAATTACATGGGAAATTGCGCTCGCATTATTTATGTGCGTATACACCGACACGGGCTGCAGTAGGCCACGCCACGCTATGCCACGCCACAGTTCTCTACAGCGGTTATCGATGGGCCGACAAAGAGGACATAAATAACGCCTTTTGCACCAATACCAGCACGATTGCAAGTATAGGTCAGTAGACGCGTGTACACGTACGATGCGTGCTCGCAAGTATATACGCGTTCACACATAGGCTATCCCATAATTTGTGGAGCATCTTTACGCTGGTCGCGTCCTTTGCGAAACGCTGGTATGCGTACCGCTTGCATAGTTATTACATAATTCTGCGTTTTCTTTGCCGCGTTTTGAATACTAATTTCGTCGCGAGTATAATTTCCAGGCATTTTCAAATTTTATTTTATTTTCTTTTTTATATTTTTTTTATTTTTGGCGGGTATAAATTATTCACGAACACTCTAAAATAAAAAATATAATCAATTAAAGATCAACGAATTATCAATCGAATCATAAAATAAAATTCAATCAATATTAACACATTGAGGACGGGTGACGAGATTTCTCGTATTTTGTATTTCAGATCTTGAAAAGGTGAGAATAGGAAACGACGATATACGAAAGGTTGCTTTTAAAAAGTAATTCGTTCGGTTGAAATTTTAAATTAAGAGCTACGTTTAGAATACAATTTATTCTCGAAAGCATATAACCAAGAATTTATTCGATCGTAACTTTATTCCCTGGTAAGTTTTACAGAAACAAAGTCCTGTCGTCAATGTGTTGACACTAGATTTACGGAACCCGTCAATTTGACGCAGTTCAGATTTCCTGCTCGAGTTTAGCAATCATGCGTGCGGAAAATATAAACACAAAATGAAAATTATATAGAAAAATGTACTAAATAAATCTTTGCTCATAGAAATCTATTAATCCGAAGCAAACCGAACTGATTTATATTACAGAAAATTTCTATTTCAATCTAACCGTCAAAATGATCCAATCAACGCCCGTAAACCTAGTCTTAACAAAACTCCGAAAGACAATTTGAGCTAATCTTGCAGTGACAAAACGAAGTAGATATATTTCGATTTTATGCACGTTTATTTCCAGCTGGCAAATACCGAGCTTACTGGTATTAAAAAAATTCCAATACACGTATATTTCTGCAAGTGTCGGATCACAAACGAATCGACAAACTTAAGTTTCGCAAAAGAGAACGGTGGAAGCTAACACGTCAGGAGATAAGAGGGTAAAGAAGGAAAGACGAATGGAGTAAGGAAGAAAGATGGATATACGGAGCTACCGAACGAGGCGACAGCTGTCGATTTTGTGCAGCCCTTGCGCATTCTGCGCAAGCGGAGTTGCAACGTACTAACCATAAATAACGTGCTCGTTTCTGGACCATAGAGGAGGAAAAAAGAGTCGGAATGGGTAGAGGAGAAAAAGAGACAGCTGAGGGGGAAGTAACGAATGTTGGTGAACGCGCAGCGCCATCCTGCGGGACGGGTTCGTGCTCGTCGACGACGTGGCAGGATTAGTTCATTAGCTGTACGTTATACTAATCGTGTTTACACTTGGCCTGATCGATGTGCGGTGAGCGGAGGGTGATTATCTACTCTCGACTAGTTTCCTGTGGAGACACGTGAGAAATCACGACGACGACGACGACGACGAAACTCCAGTGGCACGTTTCGAAACCGCTCCAGACACTAAACTCTAGCTGCTAGACTATTCTTAGAAACCACTGCTCGAATAACGCCGTTGGACGAGAAACATGGAGATGTTTGTTCCCTGCTTTTAAAACCTTATTCATCGTCCGGCGTTATTTTGGAGCTAATAAATCCTGCGCAGGATCTTAAACGTTGACAAGTAATCATTTTATTTAATTCTTTGACCTAATTGTTGGGTTGCTGCTAAGTATATTGAAAAGTGTCACGGTCTCTTTAACCCTCTATAGCCCGAATTTTGTCTGCTTATTGGAAAAAAAATTACGGTCGATTACAGTTTTTCACTTTGATTTGAAAATGTTTTAAGTAATAATTGCTGTAGATGGATCGTGGTATGGGTATACAGTAATATAGTAATCAGATTTAATAGTACACTGATAACTAAATAAAATTAATTTTTTAACCTTCTATAGCCCGAATTTTGTCTGCTTATTGGAAAAAAAATTACGGTCGATTACAGTTTTTCACTTTGATTTGAAAATGTTTTAAGTAATAATTACTGTAGATGGATCGTGGTATCGGTATACAGTAATATAGTAATCAGATTTAATAGTACAGTGATAACTAAATAAAATTAATTTTTTAACCCTCTATAGCTTGAATTTTGTCCGCTTATTGGAGAAAAAATTACGGTCGATTACAGTTTTTCACTTTGATTTGAAAATGTTTTAAGTAATAATTGCTGTAGATGGATCGTGGTATGGGTATACAGTAATATAGTAATCAGATTTAATAGTACACTGATAACTAAATAAAATTAATTTTTTAACCTTCTATAGCCCGAATTTTATCCGCTTATTGGAGAAAAAATTACGGTCGATTACAGTTTTTCACTTTGATTTGAAAATGTTTTAAGTAATAATTACTGTAGATGGATCGTGGTATCGGTATACAGTAATATAGTAATCAGATTTAATAGTACAGTGATAACTAAATAAAATTAATTTTTTAACCCTCTGTAGCCCGAATTTTGTCCGCCTATTGGAGAAAAAATTACGGTCGATTACAGTTTTTCACTTTGATTTGAAAATGTTTTAAGTAATAATTGCTGTAGATGGATCGTGGTGTTGCTACAGTAATACAGTAATAAAATTTAATAGTGCATTGATAACTGAACAAAATTAATTTTTTAGAATGTAGATACATCAGTTTGTTACTTTTATGTCACACGGTCCTATAGAGGGTTAACCCTGTATAAGGGGAACTTGGTTTGCTTATCGGGAAAAAATTAGAATTAATTACAGTTCGTCGCTTAGGTCTGAACATTTTTTAACCAATGATTGCTATAAATGAAAATGGTATCAGTACAAATCTTACAAACTAAGATTCGCATCAAGGTTTTTAATTTCTGATTATTGTAGTTTAATTATGAATGTCGTTTACTTTGAAAATGTTTTACATCCAATTTATATTTTGTGGAAACATATATGATAAAAATTTAATTACTTTTATCGTACAAATTATGAAAAAAATCATATAAATAAAAATTTAATTACTTTTATCATACAAATTGTGAAGAAAATTATATAAATAAAAATTTAATTTTCTTTATCATACAAATTGTGAAGAAAATCATATAAATAAAAATTTAATTATTTTTATCATACAAATTGTGAAAAAAATCATATAAATAGAAATTTAATTATTTTCATCATACAAATTGTAAAAAAAATATAGAAATTATATTTTCAATAAACAATGCTAGCAACAGACCCAAAACCTAGATACTAACCAATCGGACAGTATTTACGTAATAATTGGTTGAAACGATAAAATGATTTACCGACTGTTTGTACAGACAAATTGTAAATGTTGTCTATGCAAATTTCGGACGTTTTCGTGAACATCAACGAGTATCAAACAACGTGTGTCATTAAATTAGTTATATTTATGAATTTAGAAAGAAACAGGACTTGCTCAGAAAAATATGTATTTAAATTGATCTTGTCACGAGACATTGCACGCTACATGGTCACTCATTACCGAAGCCTGATAACGATAATATTTGCGCGTACCATTTGCTACATATACACGTTCATTACACTTTAAACGTGATCGTTTAGTAACTTCGGTAGTTTTTTTTTTTTTTGTTAAATGAAACAAACATTCTGTTTTAAAACGTTTGAACGTATTTAATTATCTTTTACAACTGAGACAAAAATGTTTAACGTAATCTTATTCATCGCTTCATTTTTTTTTTATGCGCAGTAACATTTATGTTATTTATTTATACGTATGCAAATTTAAAAAAAATGTCTAATCTCTTTAGCATGTTTGTAATGCATAATAATTATGCAATACATCTTGTGAAGGCTTTTGAAGGTTGAAATTGGAAGAGCTTGTTTTTTACAAATTACATTTTCTTTTTCTGCATAGAAATTAACTGAAATATAATTTTGTTATATATTTTTTTAATATATTAATAGCTGAATTTTTTAAATTATTAAGCTTTAAATTTAGCTTAAATTTTTTAAATTATTAAGCTTTAAATTTAGCTTAAATTTTTTTAATTATTAAGTTTTAAATTTAGCTTAAATTTTTTAAATTATTAAGTTTTTAAATTTAGCTTAAATTTTTTAAATTATTAAGCTTTAAATTTAGCTTCATTTTTTTAAATTGTTAAGCTTTAAATTTAGCTTCAATTTTTTAAATCATTAAGCTTTAAATTTAGTTTAAATATTTTGAGTCCCTATGATCCTAAATGAAAATTACTTTTACACAAACACTGTGCTTTTAAATATTCCTTTATCAAATATAACGTATTTAATTTGCATTTACTTCTTTAATATTGTATATTTTGTAAGTCTAAAATATTTAAAAATTAAAGAAAAAATTATTTTCAGAGGGATATGAAATTGTAGTGCGAGGACAATGAAAAATATTTTTCATGTACAATTTTTGTGTATTACATCCAATTGTGACACGTATCTATGGTAAAATCCATAAAACCTAGTCTTAATTAAATACGTACATTCGGTATCAAAAGTAAATTTCATAAAAGTATCTGTTTCTTAGTTATGCCATTTATTTTAAACATATGCAATAACTTAGATCGTTTAATCATTGGGTAATTTTTTATTTCACGTTTGGAACAGATTATTTCTTCGTATATAATATTTCTCTTGATTGCTACATACATTTTATCGATATTTATGCAACGCAATTGCTAACAATCTCAAATCCATACGTCACACTGCATGTTTTATTCTATAGTATAACGTAACACCGTTGATTTATAGGCGGTATTAACATAAATCATTTATCATAGTATTGTATCTGCTAGAATATAGCGTTCAGTGAGTGCGCATCCTGTTGATGCAATATTATGCACAGCTGCATAAATCACTCAACACGTAGTTAAGCGTTGATCAGGTATCTAATTGGGTTATATGCGTCATTTGCAATTGCAATACCTTACGAGTATCTCGCGAATTTTCAAAATCTATTTTCCAAAATAGCGAAACTTTATAGAAGAAAATTTTAACCAAACTACCTAACTTTTATACATTTTTTCTATATAGAATCACAGTTTTTTAATTATACTTTTTACGAATTACACACCACACTATTATAGAAAAAGTTGCCTAATATATGGAGTGATGTATTTTTTTTTCTTTTTTTTTAATAATTAATAAACACTATTGGTCTATGTGTTACTTTATTTATTATAATTTTTTAAGTATGCATTGCAGTTATCACAGCAGTGAAAAATTAAAAAAATAGACTTATCTTACTTGGGAACATTGTAATATAGTTTTGCAAAGCAATTTGCATTTCTGCAGCTTTATATTTTTTTTACTCACATTCTAATGAAATCTAATTATTTATTTGGTGTCCGCTTGTGAAACTAGAAACATATTAGGCTCATATATTTAAATCTATAGATGTTTTTGTTATTTTTTCCAGCATTTCAGTCTATTTATTTAAAACAGAGAACCGAAGATGCAAATACTTAGTATTTAATTAAAAAACAGGTACACTCCATCTTCGAACGTTGTAAATAGTACGGTTTCGTTATTTTTCCTTTATTTATACATATATAATCTTCTACATATAATTACTATAATTATAATCGATTATATAAAATATTAATAAATATTAATAAATATTAATGAATATTAATATTTCTCATATTTTGAATCTTCCCAATATGAAACAACTTTCCTCTACAGTCATTCTTTTAAAGTTTGTAAATTGATAAATTGATAAATTGATAAATTTTAAAATTATACAAGAATAATATTTATAAATTATAAAAGAATAGTAATTATAAAATTTATAAATTTATAAATTTTAAAATTATGAAAGAATAATATTTATAAATTATAAAAGAATAATAATTATAAAATTTATAAATTTATAAATTTTAAAATTATGAAAGAATAATATTTATAAATTATAAAAGAATAATAATTATAAAATTTATAAATTTATAAATTTTAAAATTATGAAAGAATAATATTTATAAATTATAAAAGAATAATAATTATAAAATTTATAAATTTATAAATTTTAAAATTATGAAAGAATAATATTTATAAATTATAAAAGAATAATAATTATAAAATTTATAAATTTATAAATTTTAAAATTATGAAAGAATAATATTTATAAATTATAAAAGAATAATAATTATAAAATTTATAAATTTATAAATTTTAAAATTATGAAAGAATAATATTTATAAATTATAAAAGAATAATAATTATAAAATTTATAAATTTATAAATTTTAAAATTATGAAAGAATAATATTTATAAATTATAAAAGAATAATAATTATAAAATTTATAAATTTATAAATTTTAAAATTATGAAAGAATAATATTTATAAATTATAAAAGAATAATAATTATAAAATTTATAAATTTATAAATTTTAAAATTATGAAAGAATAATATTTATAAATTATAAAAGAATAATAATTATAAAATTTATAAATTTATAAATTTTAAAATTATGAAAGAATAATATTTATAAATTATAAAAGAATAATAATTATAAAATTTATAAATTTATAAATTTTCAATGTATCGATCTAGTTAACAGTTCTTTGAAGAGTACCTAACAATTGAATCTTTTTAACTACACGGTAACTAAAATGGCATACCGTGTAGCTGAACTTGTAACCGAGCCAGTCTTCAGATTACTCAATATAACCTCGTTGAGTACTCGCATGACAACTTGCAACCCGCTTCTTATGCATAAGACAGCATTTCATTGCACACTGTGAAAAATTCAAATTAAATTGACTCTTACGTTTCGTTGACGTTCCTTAATGGCACAAAATTTATGCACTGCTATATAAATTTATTTTTACAGTTATTGACCCCATAAATTATATTTGCGAAATCACAAGGAAACTTAAATCGTTTAAATGTTTTCATCGTTCTTATCTTGCGAAAGTTTGTTTAACAAATCTTCAGATATTTCCGTTGCTATCTCAGCGAAGCATCATTGGTTTACGTTTATATCAATTTTTTATTATTTTATTATATTTTTCACAGTTTCCGCGTTAATTATTCGCTGCAAGGAACGAGGAAAGAATACAGAATATCCAGCCAAAGATTATAAATACAAGGAAAAACGAAGGATTAACTTGATAGAGTCGCTGGTTTCAGATCTCATTTTCATCCGAATGAAAACAAAAAAATAAAAAGAAAAAAAAAAGAAACCGAGTTATAAACTGCTGTCACTATTCCCATCTTATCTTCTCGGTGGAGAAGGTAGCGGAGTGGTTGTTAGATACGAGCAGTTTCCACGGAAGAGCATTAGCGGCGTTATTAGCGCTAGTTAGAGGATACGCTTTGGTGAGAGATGAGAGCGCTGTATAATTATCTGAGCCTTCCCCTTCTGTCTATGCGGACGAGGACAACATGTTTATGTGGCGCCGACTGCCGACTGAAGAAACTCACGACTCTCTTTTACCATTCATGACACCAGACAAGCCAACGATGATGCGTTTCTACTATTTACCGCATGCCTTTAAGACAGGATTAGTGTAACGCGTGCAATCCTCGCGTTTATTCGCACAGCATTCGCTGTTTCTTTGTACAGTAGAATCTTGGTAGTTGCACGAAACGGAACCGAGAACTCTTGGAAGTATCGTGATTCCGGCAACTATCGATCTCAAAATCAATTACACGTGATCTGCTACTTCTGTTATGTCGTAGATCATTTATCTATCGTTACGTTTCTTCTTCTTCTTCTTCTATTCGAATGGGCGATTTAATTTCGCCTGTACATTTACGTTATCGGTGACGAGGGATTCTGTAAAGACTCGTTCAAATTTTGTTAAAGTGATTAGTCGATTTAGTATCCATTTGCATTTTTTATGCGCTTCTGTGAGGCTCCTGCTGTGGCTGGTTTGATTGGTTTTCATAACTAGACTGGAGATTTGTATGCAAATTCTCTTTTTTGAGGATACTTTGACACTAAAACTACAAAAACGGTCAGAATGACTGGCTTGTAATTTCTCATAAAAATTCTATAAATTTACAAGGATGCTGTTTGGCGTATTTTTCTCCTTACTTTATGTGTTTTTTAGAATACCTATCATTTTTATTTCTTTGGGCACAAATAAGTCTGTTTTAATCGTCGATAGGTTTAGTGTTAAAAGAAATAGAACTTCGGTAGAAAATTGACTCTATAATTTGGATATTTTGTGTATTTTTTCATATTACTCAAATTCTGTTTTTAATTTTCTCTAAGTGTATAAAAATACATAGTTTCTTCTTAACTAAGCAATTAATTTTACCACGTGTCGATGGAATGCAATAATAAGATTTGCATCCGAGTACAGCTAGATCTCGATCAATTCAAGTAACAAAATCTCAAGAATTGATCACACTATTCGAATTAGTTGCATTTACACTCGCATTTTATTAAATTATAACCGCATAAACATGTCTATTTTTTAGAATACATTTTTGGTTCATCCCACAACGCCAGTTCTGCTTACCAAAATTGGCCCACTTGATTACACTTTCTTCTGTCCCTTCATATCTTCGTATATGTGGTAATAAACCAGTGGTACTTCGTCCAAATCTTTATTAACACAATGACGACAGGACCTTGTCTTTGCAAATCTTACTATGGGATAAAGTTATGTTTAAACGAACCTTTATATACTTTTTGGAAAGAATTCATATTCTAAATGTAGATCTTACTTAAAATTTTAAACTAGAGCGATTATTTTTAAAAGCAACTTATACACTGTAGTTTGTTATTTCCAATTTTTTAAGATACAAAATACAAAACACGAGAAATTCTGTCATCTGATAACACATTGACTGGAATAGAATTAGACACATTTGAATTAGAATAAATTCTTGCTTACATAAATACTTCTAAGAATAATTTAGCGTTCTAAAGATAGGTCATAATTAAAAGTTTGAGTTAAGAAGATCATTTTTAAAACTAATCTTTTATACATCGTCGTTCACCATTTTTACCTTTTCAAGATATGAAATATAAAACACGAGAAATTTCGTCACCCGCCCGTAATGTGTTAACAACGTGTTAATTTACATGATGCTGAATTTTGATTTACATTAAACGCGACCCGGTAACATTTTATTCATATTACTGTCTATATTTATATAATGCACAGGTTTTTTTTTTTTTTTTTCTTTTTATATTTCACGAATACCAAAAATGTAACTTGGTCGTAAACATTAGCCGCTACAAAAAATTTGTTCCGAAATCACATTTGAAATGACAGATCAAATTAACTCACCTAATAACGCACAATTTCGTGATCAATACGAATTATGTAAATCAACTTGTCTGCATTGCACATGTATGTGCGGTACAATCATATAAATTCTGTGAATAGTAATGAAGGGAAGTAACACTCGAATTTCCATGAAACAATTGATATGCATTTCGATGCAGCACGAACCCATCCACGTCCGCGAACATATACCAGTGCCATTACCACCTCAATCTATTTCAGCCAAATTCATTAATCGTTACAATATGCATTCGACCTGGTGTTACGTATGCATTTAAAACATATCTGCGGTAAATTTATTACAGAACCCATCTACAACGTATATGAGATACATGCGTTAATAATTATCACGCAATATAACTTTAATTTTTCACTTGATCGTTTGACTAACTTTTTTTTAAATAAAGATGATGAATCGAGACGAATCTTTTTCTGTCCGATAGTGAAAAAATAATGGTAAAAATATTTAAAAGTTAACTTTTTATTATTAATTCGTAATTAATACCGATTTAATCGGAAGATTAATAATAAAGAAATTTTTGTGAACTTAAAAATCTTTCTTTTGGCTAAATTCTTATTTTGTTTCGGTTTGGCTCGGTTTAACGTATTATTGGATGTTATAGTAGATATTATTAGATTGATAAAAATTAATATCAATTAATTAATTATCGATTATAAATTGAATTATTGAATTGTTGATTATGAATAAATTTTGAATTGATAGTTTGAAGATAAACTTGAGTATAATTAATTTACAATTACAGTTTGTCGCAAAAATATCTGACCACTCTAAGTATTTACCAAATCTTGTGTACAATTATAAATTTGCAAACAAAAAAAAAGAACTAAATAAAAATCTGTTTTTAACAAAAATTTGAAAGTCAATTTTTATGTAACACTTTTTAAACAAAGCAGAATATATACGAAAAAGAAATTAAATTTTGAAACAATATATTTGTGACCAACTGTACATACTTTTCATCGATAAATCAGTAAATCTTCCTTTACAGTGAAGTAAAACAAAATTTTTTTTAACATTCTGCTTCTTCCTATTTCTTTACAATATACGACATAACAATTCTCCATAGCGTCGCATTTTTCAACCCATTGTATCATCGCTAATAACCATTACACGTAGTTAATACAATCTGTAAAACGAAGAAACTTATTTGCGACAAAAAATCAAGATTATCTAAATTTTTCAAACGTTAACATGCATTTCTAATTTGACAGCGTTGTAGTTGACGTTCAGACGAATTCAACGGCCTACTATGTTACGACCATAAGCCTATAAATAACGCTAAAATAATTTTTTCCGCTATTTCGGGCCAAGTAACTCTGCGCGACGTTAAAGTTAAAAAGAATTTTTTTTTTTTCTTTTTCTTTGTCAAAGAATATTTCGACGCATCGTGGTTGCTAATAACCCATTCGGGTTGATGCAACTTTAAATTTAAATTAAAAAAAAAAAAAAAAAAACCTAAATTTAAGATTCTGTACAAGAAGCGAATTGCATCGCTCTAAAGAGTAGATCTGCCTTATTGATTATGTGGAAATAAATGTTATGAGTGTAACCTGTTAAACAATGCGGACAGCACGAGCATGCATTCGCAATGAGTAATACGCTGGGATATTTCGAAATAAACATTGTGCAGGTAGTGTAATGCCGAGGATTTTGAAATGTTTATTTTCACCGCAAATAACGGCAATCATTCATAGCCATCGCGTTAATAATAAGACTGTAAAAGTAAATTATTATTTATAGTTGCTATAAACCTGTAAACTTGGCATCTTCATAGTGGTAAAATTGCTAACGGTCGAGCTTATAAGTTATATTAATTACCTGTACCCCGTGTTCATTTTTCATAGACAATACTAACTATTCGCCCTGACTATTCAACGCACAACTGACATTTATTACCGTGACTAAACAGATGGATACAGATGAAAAACTTTTCATTAATCCATACCCACTCTATCGCCCTTTTTATCAAGAATGAAACTTTATGGCGGTTCTTATTTCTGTTTGATCTTCGTTCACGGAAAAGTGCGTGTTTTCATAAATACAAGGCAACAAAAAGCTATCTACAATTAGAACCACTATTTGCTGTTCCATTTAGTTTCGTTTTTTACAATCTTCGATAACGTTTTAGGATTGGAGATCGAAAAAAAAAAAAAAATTCTCGACGGAAAACTTGTGTGCTATATCGCGTTTGGAATTCATAATTCTCGATCGCAGAAGTCGGATTCGCGAGCGACGTTCGAAACATAAACCTTCGGAACGCTTCGAATCGATCATAAATCTAGGAAATTATTTGCTCAGTGTTCTCGTTGCAATTAAATGAATCGAATGAAACCGCGGTAATAAATCACGCGAAGAGGAATGCAATTATCTTGACTAACGCGCACCTTAATGCATGCTGCTATCGTAACAAAGGAGAATAAAACTATTAATGTATCGTAACAAGTTTTATTTTGTGAAAGAGAAGTAAAAGAGAATCGGTAACATTGAAAACGTTCCACAAATACATCTCGTGTTAACGATCAATCCTATATATTAATTAACAGTTTTATACGCTATAAACGACGACAAAGAATTAATAAATATTGCGTTTTATTCATACGATTTTAATAGGTTTTAATTTCGATAACTTTATGATATGAGATGATTTTTTAATNATTGATTTAAAAATTTTTAAACTAATAATTCCTGTAGATGGATCGTGGTATCATTATACAGTAATATAGTAATCAGATTTAGTAGTAGACTGATAACTAAATAAAATTAATTTTTTAACCCTCTATAGCCCGAATTTTGTCTGCTTATTGGAGAAAAAATTACGATCGATTACAGTTTTTCACTTTGATTTGAAAATGTTTTAACTAATAATTATAGTAGATGGATCGTGGTGTGCAAATTTAATAGTGCAGTGATAACTAAACAATATTAATTTTTTAAAATATAGATTTTAAGTCACACCGTTCCATAGAGGGTTAAGTTACACGAAAAAATTGCAATATTTTTTTTTCGAATTAATTTTCATTGATATAATTAAACGGTGCAACAGTAAGATAATTTTTTACGTTATCGCAGGTATAGGTACTACAGTGGGATAAACAGAACATTAGCTGAATAAACAGTTATTAAACGTGCGTCTTTTAACGCGCACGTTTAAAATGAAAAGCATGATAAGGCGAGGCAACAAATATTTATGGAGTACATTCAACCTTAATTGTATATTTTATGATGTATTATGGAGAGGTAGCGTGTGAAGGAGCAGAGATTTCAGTTAGCTGTTATTCCCCGTGCTTCTTACTTAAAACTTCAGTAAAACCCTAAAGTTTAGTTAATTCTCTCGTGTACTACTTTATAAAGTTTGAAAACCTGTTTAAATTTCAAATATCAAGAGAACAATCGTAACATGTTGGATTAGCACTGTTAATTTACCAACTATAACGTGACGTTAATAACACTTGTTAGTAATTACACTTACACGAATAAATTACGTTTATCTGGAAAAAAATTCAAGTTAATTGGAATACAATATTATCGCGTACAATTTATACAATCTTTCTTCTTTTTTTAAGTTTTATTACGGATATTTTTATATCGCAGAAATCTTCTTACGACGGTATTTTTAATATAAACACACAATTGAACGAAGTGTATATTATATTTATCCAAAACAAAGAAATTTCTACACGAATAATGCAAAATTATTATTCTTCTAATTTATCAAAAGTATATGATTAAAATTGTGAACTTACATCAGACTGTCCTAATTATTGTACTGCAATAATTTATATACTAATTACAATATTCTGTAATTTTTTTAAGTACCAATTTTATCATTACTGAAAAGTAGGCGAATTTTATTAAAAACAAAAATACATTTGTATTAAGTTGCCCTAAAGTTTCTTTCGTTTTATTAATAAGTAATCCATAATATTTTACGTTTTACAATATATTATTACTTTATATAGGATTCATTTTGCAGTATTCTTCCCCCCACCTCTCGTTTAACAAATAAGACTGAACGTTTATTTAAACTTGGCTAGACGAAACCACAGCGTGAAGATAACGGAAGGAACCTTCGGGACGACCTAACATAAAGCGATAGTCTTACTTATTACCAAATTACTACTAAACAGTAAAAAAACATTTCCAATATATGCATAACTTATAATTAAATTACGGATATTTATACACATATAATATACCGCAATATACATTAATATACATAAAATATAATGCATACGTGTGCATACGATTTGCAAAAATAAAAAAAGCCAATTGTTCCGTGGACAAATTTCGAACACGATGGCCAGTCAGTCGAACGTGCATAAAACGTGCATAAACCGTGCAAGAAATACGCATTATTATATTTAAAAAATCCTCTAACGAACACATTTCTTCACCCATTTTCTACAAAAATATACGTCTGCATAACCAATCCACGGTTCGCGCACGATTCATCTGTGGTGCAAAAAATCTTTAATTAAACGCTCCATCCCCATGTTGTGCAATATCTAAAAACACTCGTATCACGCGGATGCATCCTGGGTAATCTCTTTAATAGTTAACGAATTGAAAATTCCCGACATCGGTATAAGCGACGTTTACAGCGACCTTAAGGTAAGTAGGGAGATAACAAAGGGAAATGTAGATTTCGTTAGCATTAAAACGTTTGTGGGAGAAAGGGTGGTAGAAAGAGAATGGAAGAGAACAGCAGAGAATGAAGCTGACGGGTGGGGGGGTAGGTCGAAGTAGAAGTCGTGGGGGCGCCTTGCACAAGTTGACACGTCGTTGGTCGGGTCGCTTGCACCCGACAAAAGTGTCGGCACAGCGCGAACCGACAATGACCACCGTGTCGCGAACGCCACCGTTGCCGCCGCCACCATCGCCACCGCCACCACCAACACCGCCGCCACCGCCAACGCCGCGTCACCTTCGTCTCTTTCGTTCGTATTGGTTGGTTCCGCCGCTGTTCCTATTCGTTCTGTCCTCGTCGCCGCCGTACTGATACCTCTCAACGGGGTGGGGAAACCTACGATCCTTTGACTAGCGATGGCTACGAGTTTGTCAAATAGACTTGCTTGTACCAAAGGAATCAAAATGATAGGTATTTGAGAAATATCTGTGATAAGGGTGACGATTCTTTTGGGGATCGGTTTTGCAAGAAATCAGGGAAAATGTAGGGAAATGTACTGAGAAATATATCGTTGTGAATTTATGGAATTTTTATATGAAATGATGGCGATGATTGGTCGTTTTGATGGGTTCGATGGTTTTGGTGTTAATTTTGATCGGTTCGATAATTTTGGTGTTAGTTTTGATGGGTTCGATAGTTTTGGTGTTAGTTTTGATGGGTTCGATAGTTTTGGTGTTAATTTTGTCACGATTCCATAGTTTTGGTGTTAATTTTGTCACGATTCCATAGTTTTGGTGTTAATTTTATCACGATTCGATAGTTTTAGTGTTAATTTTGTCACGATTCCATAGTTTTAGTGATAATTTTGTCACGATTCCATAGTTTTAGTGTTAATTTTGTCACGATTCAGCGGTTCCATATTTGCTCTCCGATTTGGGAATCAGTTTTGTATTTGTAAAATAATTAAATAATTGTATTTGGGGAATAATTGATCATTTTTGAAAGATTAAATGATGGATGGCATGCTTTTATTGGTGTCGTTTTAAAATGTAAATTTGTCTTGGAAATTTAGATGTATGTAATTGTGCGTTAAAGTAGAAGCGGTATATTTAATGTCCTTTTTTTTTTATTGGTCATTATTATGGGGGTGATGTGTTAGATGAATTTTTCTTAACCCTCATACGCTTTTCAGGAACAGTTACACGAAGGAAGTTAATTTGTTATTTACTATTCTACTATTTTTAATTATTCCACTGCTTTTACTTACTTATTTACTATTTATTAGTATCGTAAAGAAAACATCAACGAGTTGTTTTTTTACGTTTAACATCATACTTTAAACAGATACATCAAATTACAATGTAATCGAAGAGAAATTAAATATTTTATAATATTTAGAAACACAAAATGGGTGAATTTTCAGCCGAGGAGCGTATGATGGTTAATGCTTTTCAAGCGTTAAATAAATAGATTATGAACAAGAAGTATCTAGTCTTTTTCAAATATATTTTTTATACATTGTAAATACGATATATTAAACGTATCATATGCATGGATATAATATGTAATAAATGGCTGTTTCGTTTCACTTTTTTTTCTCTTTTCGATTTTAATAGTAACATATGTTGGTGAACGAAATTTTACAATCAGATTTATAGCATTGTATAGCAATGTTTTTAATACAATTAATGTATTTGTAATTTCATTCTGAAAGGTGTACTTTCGTAATAAATATCGTTTTTCGATACAAATGATAAGGATGCAAACTGTGTTGCAAACATTTTGCTACATAGATATTGTAGCAGAAAATAAAAAGGTNCTCAAATATATTTTTTATACATTGTAAATACGATATATTAAACGTATCATATGCATGGATATAATATGTAATAAATGGCTGTTTCGTTTCACTTTTTTTTCTCTTTTCGATTTTAATAGTAACATATGTTGGTGAACGAAATTTTACAATCAGATTTATAGCATTGTATAGCAATGTTTTTAATACAATTAATGTATTTGTAATTTCATTCTGAAAGGTGTACTTTTGTAATAAATATCGTTTTTCGATACAAACGATAAGGATGCAAACTGTGTTGCAAACATTTTGCTACATAGATATTGTAGCAGAAAATAAAAAGGCAATTTAAATATCGGTTTAGTACTCACTGGATAAATAAACTAAAATCTTTTAAACGTATTTTGTACAATACCGAATTAGAAAATTTTCTTTTAACTAAAGTAGATCATTACTTTGACATCCCATATTGTTTATTAAATGTTCGAACATAAATACTATGAAAATAAGCGTACAATAGTTATCTGTCGCGAAAAAGAAAATTAATTCCACAAGAAATGATTATCTTACAACTCAAATACACAACTTAACAACACTATCTTACAACTTAAATAATTATCACAGTTATCGAATACGAAATAATAATTCACAACGTTAATTACTATATCAAAAATCATTTCACACAATACCTTACCAATCCTCTGAACAAGATCAGATTTATTCTCCTTTCCAGTTATTAAAATACATTAAAAAATTAATTTTTAAGTCACTACTAAATAAAATACATTACACAAATATATAAAATACATTAAAAAATTAATTTTTAAGTCACTACTAAATCAATACTACAAATATCATTTAGTTTCTGATTGATCCATAAAACGGTAAAATAAATTTCTCAAAAATATTAAACTTTTCCATTAACCCTCCATAGCCCGAATTTTGTCTGCTTATTGGAGAAAAAATTACGATTGATTACAGTTTTTCACTTTGATTTCTTCGGTAGAAATAAGTATACTTTAATCGTCGGTAGTTCTAGTGTTAATAAAGTTAATCGAGTCCTGCGAGAAAATTAATCGCCACAAAACTTTGCCACCCGGTCCCATAGAGGGTTAAAACATACAGACTATGTCGTCGATAATCCAACTTAGAATAAACGATTTAAAAAAATAAATAAAATAGAATATGACCACGACATCGAAACGATATTTCTTGTTTCATAGAAGTCTGTTAGACCAATCGCTAGAAAATCTTAGAATAAACGATTTAAAAAAAGAAATAAAATAAAATATAATTATTTAAACTTGGCTAGACGAAACCACTGCGTGAAGATAACGGAAGGAACTTTCGGGACAACCTAATATAAAGCGATAGTCGTACTTATTACCAAATTGCTACTAAACAGTAAAAAAACATTTCCAATTTGTGTATAACTTATAATTAGATTGCGGATATTTATACACATGTAATATACCGTAATATACATTAATATACATAAAATAAAATATGAACATGACATCGAAACGATATTTCTTGTTTCATAGAAGTGTTAAACCAATCGCCAGAAAATCTTAGAATAAACGATTTAAAAAAATTAATAAAATAAAATATGAACACGACTTCGAAACGATATTTCTTGTTTCATAGAAGACTGTTAAATTCAATCGCTAGAAAATTTTAGAATAAACGATTTAAAAAAATAAATAAAATAAAATATAAAAATGA
>SMSQ01021832.1:0-22474 GCA_019453375.1 Ctenoplectra terminalis | reverse complement strand
TTTCTTTCTTCTTTTACACGTATTATAAGACTCTGACTTACTTTTTATGTCGCAAGTGTTAACGGTCACAGTTCGACCCATAAACTTTTTATTCCTTAACATTAATACTATTGACAATTAGCTTTTTGTTGTAGAGAAAAGTTTGAATGTCGATCTCTAATTCGTAGCCCAATTTAAAATTGTTTTCATGTAATTAAGAGATATTCGGGTGTTAAAGTGTGCAAGTAAAAATTTTATTCGTGTATAACTTCATCCCGCGATAAGATTTTAAAAAAAGTTGCCGGTCTTCAATGTGTTAACGGGTTAATTAGTAAAGTGATCGTGGAAAAATGAATTATTGTTTGTTGAATTTTTCGAGCCTCTTTATGTTATGTTACATTATAATTCAGATTAATGACGCTTAATGCTGTTTGCGATGAGTTTTGAAACAAATGATTCGCTGTATTATGATGCATTCTCTCGAGTGCACGACAAAGAGCATGCGTATCACGTTTCAATTGGTATCACGGGTATAAAGCAACAAGTAATTGGCACTGCGGTACTATCCTAATAAGTGGTTCAGAAATAGGTCCGCCCGTGATCATGTTAACGCGGTGCGATGTCGTATTTTTAAAAAAATTTCCAGGAAAGAAGAGAGAGATAAGTACGACAGAGTGTAAGCGAACAAAGCAGCGGAAATCGGGTCTCTGCGTGAAGGATAGGTGACAAAAAGAGTGGCAATTTTAAACAGCCGATGAAATCATCTACTCGGAGAAATTGAAATTTTTATCTTTTATTAGAGTTTTATGAATCCATTGCGAGTTTCTTTTTTATTTTTAATAATAGAACTAGTGGTGATTAAAATATAGTTATTTGTAGCAGAAGAATTAAAAATGAATGGTATAGAAAATAAATATGTAATATAAGGGAGACAAATCTTTATTATTTTTTTTATTGAAAATTGCGGAAAATTTTCTGATTAGGATAGTTATTTATATAAAAAGAATTAAAAATGAATGGTATATAAAATAAATTCGTAATATAAGAGAGACAAATTTTTATTATTTTGTTTATTAAAAATTGCGGAAAATTTTCTGATTAGGATAGTTATTTATATAAAAAGAATTAAAAATGAATGGTATATAAAATAAATACGTAATATAAGGGAGACAAATCTTTATTTTTATTTTTTTATCGAAAATTGCGGAAAATTTTCAGATTAGTATAGTTATTTATATCGAAAGAATTAAAAATGAATGATATATAAAATAAATACGTAATGCATGGGAGACAAATCTTTATCGTTAAATTTTTTTTATAGAGAAAAATTCTCAAAAATGCATCACAGTGAATTTATGAAATTTATATAAAAAATTACCAATTCAAGTTCTAAACTGATCTATTTTTATTATAACAGTATTTTTCATTTCAAACCCAAAAGTTTAAGTCCTTAACACTAGAACTACCAAAGTGGTCAAAACGACCCATTCGTAATGTTTTACAGAATCTTTATAAATTAAGTACGGTGCCTTTGAGCAGATTTTCCGCGATTTTCTATTAAAAATATAGATAAATTTTTGTCTGAATTGCATTACATATTATTTTCTATACTTTCCACTTTGATTTCTTCGGTAGAAACAAGTATACTTTAATCGTCGGTAGTTCTAGTGTTAAGTCTCTTTTATCGAAACTTTTGGCCAAGAAACAAATACCGATACCAGCTTATCTACTATATTCACCTAATTTGGCTCCCTTTAATTATTTTTTTTATTTCCAATCATACAAGCAGCCACGACAAGAAAGTTCGACGTTGTGTTTAAAATTATTATTTTAAATTTAGTCTGATCTTGAACATAAGTTCAATTCTACATTATTTAACACTACAATTACCAAAGTAAACAAAACGACCAATTCGTAATTTCCTACATCAGTTTTATAAATTTACTCTGCTACATTTTCTAGAATTTTCCGTGATTTTCTGTAAAAAATATTGATAAAAATTTGTTTCCCTTGCGTTATGTATTTTTTCATATACTTTTCGTTTCCTTTTTTTAGTACAAATAAGTATACTTTGACAAGCGGTAGCTCTGGTGTTAAATAAAAACCGGTTACGTCGAAAAACTGATCCGATACGATCATTTAATTTTTTGTTTTTCTTTTTTTATGTTTCGTAGCCAGGTAATAGTTCTTTAACCTTTAACTGTTCAAAATTTATGGCGAAGATCCATTAAAAAATCTGTTGTATACGTCGATTTAATACCCAGGTTGGTGCATACAAAATGGCCGGTTTAAATGGAGAACTTTCACTATGAAGCATTTTGCTTTTAACTATTTTATTTATTCAAAATAATTTGCGTAGTCGTGTATGCATAATTCCCTGCGAGTAACTAAACTATCATCAATATTTATATTTAATCTCCGGTATTTATCTGTTTGCGGTAAAGGCTGGTGTCAGAGTAAAACAGATTCTTTACACGATTTCCGTAGCTTCTCCATTTACAAATTATTACTCTGTTATAAAATAACAAAAAGCTCCGATCAAGTAGAAATCTATTAAAGCGAAGTATATTTGAATTCTAGTAATTTTTATATAATTATTTGTACCAGATAAAACCTGGCATTATCGCGTAAGAAAATGGCACCTTTCAGATCCAACGTTTATCTGTCCCTCGTTTTTCCAACTTAATTTAAACTCTTAGCGTCAAATTGACTCAATAAAGAATCAATATAACAAAAAAATAAGTAAGTTCGCAAATTGTTTTATTGAAAATTAAGAAAACAAAATTTTTGCACGATCAGGTACAAGATTATTCGCATCGTTCGTAAACAATAAAGCAACGCGCAAGGCATACTGCTTTTTCACGTTTATGGTAACGTGAATTTTTTGCAAGAAAAATGTGTCAAGTTTACACAGCAGACAGATGAAGATTAATACGTCTGCATTTTCCTTAACTTTTCATGCATTATTTATATTGCGTTGCAATATTTTCCAGTTGTTATCCTTTTACCATTTTTGAAATTGCAATGGTAAATAATTCGTACTACATCTCAATTCTGAACAAAGTCAGCAATTTTTTATGCACGAACTCGGTATGTAAATTTCGTGCGAATTTTAAGATATACCTATAAATTAACATTAGTATCGCTAAGGTGGTCGAAAGAACCATTCCTTGTGTCTCATAAAAATTGTATAAGTTTATNGAAGATCCATTAAAAAATCTGTTGTATACGTCGATTTAATACCCAGGTTGGTGCATACAAAATGGCCGGTTTAAATGGAGAACTTTCACTATGAAGCATTTTGCTTTTAACTATTTTATTTATTCAAAATAATTTGCGTAGTCGTGTATGCATAATTCCCTGCGAGTAACTAAACTATCATCAATATTTATATTTAATCTCCGGTATTTATCTGTTTGCGGTAAAGGCTGGTGTCAGAGTAAAACAGATTCTTTACACGATTTCCGTAGCTTCTCCATTTACAAATTATTACTCTGTTATAAAATAACAAAAAGCTCCGATCAAGTAGAAATCTATTAAATCGAAGTATATTTGAATTCTAGTAATTTTTATATAATTATTTGTACCAGATAAAACCTGGCATTATCGCGTAAGAAAATGGCACCTTTCAGATCCAACGTTTATCTGTCCCTCGTTTTTCCAACTTAATTTAAACTCTTAGCGTCAAATTGACTCAATAAAGAATCAATATAACAAAAAAATAAGTAAGTTCGCAAATTGTTTTATTGAAAATTAAGAAAACAAAATTTTTGCACGATCAGGTACAAGATTATTCGCATCGTTCGTAAACAATAAAGCAACGCGCAAGGCATACTGCTTTTTCACGTTTATGGTAACGTGAATTTTTTGCAAGAAAAATGTGTCAAGTTTACACAGCAGACAGATGAAGATTAATACGTCTGCATTTTCCTTAACTTTTCATGCATTATTTATATTGCGTTGCAATATTTTCCAGTTGTTATCCTTTTACCATTTTTGAAATTGCAATGGTAAATAATTCGTACTACATCTCAATTCTGAACAAAGTCAGCAATTTTTTATGCACGAACTCGGTATGTAAATTTCGTGCGAATTTTAAGATATACCTATAAATTAACATTAGTATCGCTAAGGTGGTCGAAAGAACCATTCCTTGTGTCTCATAAAAATTGTATAAGTTTATAATGGTGTAGTGAAAAGTTGTCTAATATGGGTGATGTATTAGGTTGTCCCAAAAGTTTCTTTCGTTTTATTAATGAGTAATGGATGCATAATATTTTATATTTTACAATGTATTATTATTTTATGTAGGATTCATTCTGTTCTATTTTTTGCATTTATCTCTCGATTAACAAATAATGGTAAATTGTTATTTAAATACTATCAGACGAAGCCGCTGCGTGAAGATATCGAAAGAAACTTTCGGGACGACCTAATACTTAATATCTAATTAATACTAGAACTAGCGACGATTAAAGTAGAATTATTTGTACCAAAGAAATCGAAATGATAAGTATTTGAAAATATACTTATAATAAGGGTAATTTTTATTCGTGCATATTTTTTACAAAAAAATTATAGAAAGTCCCTTTCTTATATATATTATTATATCTCTATCTTCTATATAATATTAATATAATTTTCTAATACACAAATATTAATATTCCTCATGTTCGGAATCTTCACCATATCAGACAACTTTGTTCTATATAATATTAATATAATTTTCTAATACAAAATATTAATAAATATTTATATTCCACATATTCGGAACCTTCCTCATATTAGGCAACTTTCTTCCATATAATATTAATATAATTTTCTAATACAAAATATTAATAAATATTAATATTCTTCACATTTGGAACCTTTCTCATATTAGGCAACTTTCTTCCATATATGTAATATTAATATAATTTTCTAATACAAAATATTAATAAATATTTATATTCTACATATTCGGAACCTTTCTCATATTAGACAACTTTCTTCTATATAATATTTATATAATTTTCTAATACAAAATATTAATAAATATTTATATTCCACATATTCGGAACCTTTCTCATATTAGACAACTTTCTTCTATATAATATTTATATAATTTACCAATACAAAACATTAATAAATATTAATGTTCCCCATATTCGGAATCTTCCCCGTATTAACCAACTTTCTTCTACTTTCGATAATTTCCTCTAATTTTCTATAAAAAATATTAATCCCCATCCGCATCTCCTGCATTATCCGCTCCCCCAAATATCAATCCTGATTTCTTCTAAACCTATAAGTATCCCTAAATCTCCAATACTCCCAGCATCAACGTATCTCTCAATTGCACAAACATTTACGCGATTTAAGAGACAGAATTATAGTATAATCAGAAAGAAACCACAGAGTGGTCCGGCGAACGTAATACTTTTACAACCAGTCGAGTTCATTATTTTCTTTCGGCTCGTTACAGCACAAAATCCTATTACGATAAGAATACACCTTACGCAATCGGACCTCCAGAGATACTCCTTTCTTTTCTTTTCTTTTTCACCCGTAATAAAATCTCGAATAATCCTGAAAGGGAAATTTTTTTTTAACCGCTCTTCGATGAATTGTAAATTATCATCGACGATGAAAATACCGCGTTCGAGTATTCCGTTAACTTGCACGAGAGCAATTAGCATATAGCTTTAACCGTAATGCCGTAATAGCCTGTTGCAATTCATGGCATTAATATCTGTCGGCATCGCACCATTAGCAGAAGCAACCGTAAACGGCGGGTTAGTTGCATGAACGTTGCATTTTAATTACGATGAACATCTGTTCGATGGACGTATCAACCGCGAGAAATATCGTTCCTCTATACTCTGCAACGCTAATTATACCAACTGCATCATTCTAGCTACTTCTAACCGAACGCTCGGACGGCGCCAATACTAAATTCTCTCGCTCGTTCTCCCACTAATTGCGTCTATGTCGAGAAGTACTTATTAATTGGCCACGATCCTACGGTAAACAGCTATTTTAATGCCCTATTCTTTTAACAACTTGATCGCCGTAAACGAAACAGCCTCACCTCTCATAAGTATAATTAATGTTACCGATTTATGTCGATATTCGACAATTTCGACGAGGATAATTAAATCTTTCACCGTCGCGGCTTTATCATACGATAAAACATGGGAACACGGTTGGTCACAAGCGTATCCGGCCATCTTGGCGTCGACGCGGATGCTCGATGGTTAGGCTGCGCATTTTTATGCAAATTTATATTTTTACGATTGTAATTAATTCTGCTGTCCGTCTTATTTACGCTACACATTCGTATCGTTAAAAAAAATTTTTTTTCGGTACTAGATTTACGGATTCGTCGATTCGATGAATTTTGGAGTACATTTTTTAAGCGTGGCGAGCATGCGTGCGCGAAATGCACGAGATGGAATTTTTATATGGAGAATAGATAAATGTTTGGTAATGAAAGTGTGTTAATTTAAAGTGAAATGAAAGTTATTACGAGAAAACTGGATTTTAACCATTTAAGTGTGTTTGGCGACTGTATTATAATTTTGTGTCATGGCGGCTATATTCGTCGTGCGTGAAACTTTGTTGCGATTTGATATTTAAACTGTAATTTTGGCGAAAACTAAATTATATTGGTAAATTTTTATATTTTTTAAATGTTTAGAGGTCGAGACGAAGTAAAACAAATGAATAAAAATTATAAATAATTTTAGTTGGATTCGTAACTTCCTGAGAGTTAACTATATCCGTCATCGCTTGATTATCGCGACACACACTGGTGCGCGCTTTGCAAAGAGATCGCCACAGTTAACTGGTTAATATATTTTAATATAAATTTAGTGTTAATTTCTGTACAAATTTCGAGCGATTTGGTAGTTTCAGTGTTAGGATATAATTCTTTTTGAGAATAACTGATCGTTGAGAATAAATTCCTAAACGTTTGACGAAAATAAATTCTAATTTTGTTTTATAATCGGTTTAAAATTAAAGTGATCCGACAGTTTTGTGACCAACTGTGTTCCAAAAATTTTTAGGTAATCCTTTAACGTCTAAATTACTAAAGAAAAAATTAAATTTGTTTCTTGTTAAACTCTCTGATAAATTAACCACTTTTATCTAAAGCATTTTTTTTGATTCCGCATAATTAAGAAGCTATGGCGGAAAATATCTTACGCAAGGGGAGCTTTGGAACCCTTAAAAATCTTACTCCCACAGCATCTTGTATTCTAAAATGAGTGTAAGATACACGTTTCTGTATCATTTAACACTAGAACTACTGGCGATTAATGTAGAGTTATTTGTACCAAAGAAATAAAACTGATAGGTATTTAGAAAAATATCTATAATAAGGGTAACAATTGTTTGTACATATTTCTTACAAAAAATTACGGAAAATGCTAAAAAATTAATTACTGTAAATTTTTAAAATTTCTGTAAGAAATTATGAACGGTAGTTCTAGTGTTAAGAACTGAAAATTTCAAGTTGATATCTACAGTAGCTTCCCAGAAAATAGGTTACAACACTTTATCTGGCCCACCCTGTTTATTTAAAAAAAAGTGCTTTAACCGTTCGTCGGCTAATTTTTTTCAATTTTTTTCAATTTTTGAAAGAAAATACGTGAACTCTCACAAATTATAAATTAGCAATGATCAAGTTTTTTCTTTTTAAAAAATTCATCTGAAGAAATATAATAATAAATGTGCAGTATTAATTGTCAAATATCAATTAGGATAGAAAGAATTTATAATAAACAATATGTTACGTGTTTGGAGCACAATACGTAACGAAGTGTTAAACTAAAACAACAGATATCGAAACGTGTGAATAAAACAAGGCGAACGAAACACGATAGAACGAAAGCTGATCGAGATATCGCTTTAAATAATTAAAATACAAACATATCGTTCAGCGTGTGCTCGTCAATACCGGAGCTGATGTATTCAACGTGCTCAATATTTATGTATCTCAAAATATGTACGCTTTAAATAAATGTTCATCTAAATTTATTTGAAAATTGTGTTACGGTTATGGTACAGTTTGTCACAAACTCTGTTTAACCCTGCTGTTCTCCTCGGATTTATACGATCAGAAATGAATTTATTTTTAAATAAGTTTTAAATGCTATCTTTAAATCATTTTTAAATACTATGCTTTTAATATTAGAATTAGCAACGTGGTCGAAATGATCAATTCGTAATTTCTCATAAAAGTTTTATAAATCTGCTGTGGTACACTTTTAGAAATTTTTTATAATTTTTAAAAGTTATGCGTCTACGTGATCCACAATTTCACTTTGGAAAGAAATATTTTCAAAGCCTCATTTTTAATAATATCACTTTATTTGTTAATTTCTTTTTTGTGAAAACGTATTCTATGATTTTCCAGTTCTAAATTATTGTTCATTCTTGAACAGCAGCTGCTTGAAAATTAAGGTGGGTCTAACAAAGGACATCACTTTGGTGTAACGTACAATTTTAATGAAATTCATATGTACATTTTTTTTTTATCCGAAGTCATCTGTATTTGGAGGGTGAAACAGCCCTCAAAATTGGGGATGAAAAATCTCGGAAACTGTTCGCTCGAGAACAAAATTGTTTGGACTAGAATTGAGAAATTTTTAATGATAGACTTAACTGTGTAATAATAACTGTGTAATAGTTTCTGAAAAATTGTGGAAAATATATTTTTCATTCTTAACTTTGATGACTGTTTTCACCCTCTAAATATGGATGATTGCAAATGATAAAAAAATACGTGTTAAATATTTTTTTTAAACACTGTATCGTATGTAAATTTCATTAAAATTGGCCTGTTACATCTAAGCCATGATCTTTGTAAGTGACTCGATATGACAACCAAGAGTTAAAAATATAGATAAAGATTTGTCTTCCTTGAATGATATATATTTTTCTGTTATACACCTTTCGTTTTGATTTTTTCAATTCAAAATGGTGTTGAAAATGAAAGTTGTGTACTTTAATGATCTATAGTTCTAGGATTAAATATTCCTTTATCAGATTTAGCGCATTTAACTTTCTTCTTTAACTACTTCAACCCTGTTACGGTCTTCAAATTCTTCTCTACGTAATCGCGCTCTTTTCTCATTAAAAAAAAAAGGTTCTAATTTTAAGAAAATCGTATCTTTTATTCTGCGTATTAATAAGAGCTTCTTTATATTTTTCTTAAAATTAGGAAATTTTTTAACGAAAGGAAAACACGACTGGATCGAAAATTACCCGAAGGCCGAAGCAGGGTTAATACAGTACATCTTGTAAGTCTAAACTATTTTAAAATTAAAAACAAAAATTTTTATCAAGTGATACGAACGTATCTCTGTAGCGCGGAGAACAACAGGGTTAATCGCACGCACCCGTGACTCTAAACCCAAGAAAAAAAATTAACAAAACGACGTACAGTATTATGATAACCCTAACTTCTTAAAAATACACAAAAATGTCTAAACTGCCAGAAAACTAATCTCTATTGGTACTATTTCTTTCAGCTGGATGCGAAGAAAAGCCCGCTAGCCCTCCTCGCGCAGACCTGCAGTCAAATAGGAGCCGACACTCCTTCGAATAAGTCTCTTCTGGGCTCTCTGGACAAAGGATCGAGTAACAAGTCGTCAAAATCCACGGATCAGTCGCGCGACAAATCATCGCCAGTAATCATCACAACGTCCACGGAATCAACCAAGACCAATTTCAAGCCCTACGAGTCCTGCTTGAGCCGTGAGAAAGCCTCGAGTCCGGACGAGCAACGATCAGCCTCTAGTCATTCCACGTCCGGTCGATCGAGGACACCCGGTAGCAACAACAAACGATGCCCGAGTAATCAGAGTGCCTCGTCTGTTCGAGCCGTAACGCCTCAGGGCCGAAAAACCGCAACGCCGAACGGAGAAGCAGCCCGAGAGTCGCCCGCCTCGAGAACGTCAGTGGCGAATCTTTCGTCGAGCCAGCTCGAATCGTCGAGCTCGTCTCAGCCAGCCGTCGTCAGCAGTCCGTCGTTACAAGCGAAGCCTTCTTATAGCCCAGCCGGTGTTCTAGCGATGACTGATCCGTCCATCAAGGATCTTCCGTTGGGAACGTTCAAGCCCGGTGTTAGCTTAGCCACGTCCAGCTCAGGCTATTTAGGCTACAGTCCGCAATTACCCATCGACGTGATGGCCAGCTCTTTGATGTCACAGCAACAGGCCGCGCTGAAGAACAGCTTGGTGGCCGGTAATCCGTATCTGAGTTACGCCAGGTTGAAGAGTTCGTCGGGCCACGATGCTCTGATGCCTATTTGCAGGGATCCATACTGTACCGGTTGCCAACTCAATTCCCATCTGTTCGCGAGCTCCGCGAGCGCGGCGGTCGCGAACGGCAAGTTAGCGAGCAGCACGGCCAACGCGACGGGTTCCTGTCCCGCTGGTTGCGTCCAGTGCGATCACAAACCCGGTACCACTGCTTACGGAGCGTTGGGTGTTGCCGCTTACGCTCACGCACAGCTTGCTGCCTTGGCAGCGGCCGCCTCGCAACTTCCGTACGTTTGCAACTGGATAGCGAGCGACACAGCTTATTGCGGCAAGAGGTTTTCCACGTCGGACGAGCTGTTGCAGCATCTCAGGAGCCACACGAGCGTGTCGAGCACCACCGGAGCCACGGATCCTTCAACGGCCGCGTTGTCCCTGTTGTCACCCTCCGTTGGATTACCACCGACGCATCCATTGTTCTCTAGGACTTATCCAACGCCACCTTTGAGCCCGCTGGCAACCGCACGTTATCACCCTTACGGGAAACCTTCGCCGTTGTTGCCACCGTCTTTATCGTCGTTGGGTTTACCGCTTCCACCGCCGCATCCGCACACGCCCGCAGGATTACCGCCGTATTTCCCACCGTACTCGCTGTACGGTGCTCCTCGTCTCGGCGCAGCGTCCGGCTTGCCTCAATGAGTTCTTAACCGTGAACCTTGCCGACTGGACGTGTCGAGAAATATCAACCGTTTAACTGTGATCCACGTGCGAGTATAAGGGAGTGTTTGATACGTAGATGAACGAGATACCGAATATAGGGAGTTTAAACGAGAAGAAGCAAGCTGGACTCGTTAAAGTAGCCTTGTAATTTCGTTAAACGAATAAATTGGTTGCTTCGTCTTGCCGCAATGGCGTTACCGACACCATTTCAATATTGTGGAATTTGTTGCTGCTTCTATCTTTTCCTTTCCCATTTCCTTTCATTTTTCTAATTTTTCTTTTTTTCTCTCTTTTTCTCTCTTTTTTTTCCTTTTTTTTTTTGTTGGTTGTTGTCGCTTTCTCGGTTCTCTTATTGTTTCATTGTTAAATCCGTTACGGTATAAGGATTGTAATTTATTGAAATTCAACCGGTCCGATAATAGTCGAAGAAAATATCGCAACGTGAACGATTGTTTGACGCGTTTGTCGTTAAGGTTCGTGTGATCGGCAAGATAAAATGGTAAAAGTTGAACTTCACACAACGTATCGAGCCTTCGGTAGGAAGTGTTAAAAGGATTGCAATTATTATAGTGTACCAATCGTTTAACTGTGATTCTTGTGCGAGAATAACGATGCGTGTGGTGAACGGGAGCAAATCTGAAAATAACGTGTGCCTGAAAGAACCACTTTAATGGCTGCTGCATAATTATTAACTGTCGACGCGCATTTAACGGGCTGTTGTATATCACGATACGTTAACATACTGTCGAAATCGCACGGATCGTACTTGTTTAAACGTTTCTAAAAATAATATCCGTAATGATTTTTTTTTTTTAATAATTCCACATCATGGGAATGATCGACTCAAAGCTTGAAAATAAAATTTATTCGTTTCTCTATACAGATATTTTACAATAAAATTCCATAGAACGACGTACCAAAGTGAAGTATTATTTATTACGAATGCAATAGCTATTAATGTAAGCGATGTATTAAAATGTTTCCCGGTATTTGATCTTAAGGATATCTTTTAATAAAGCAATTATAAAAACTGATCATTTTCAAGATTTTATTTAAAAGAAAGTAATTTATATAGAGTTAAACAATTTTTTACTCTGTGTTCGGACTTCTTCGAAATTATAAAACAAATTTTTTTCCCTAGTTTTATTTTACATTATTTATTACACGCAGCACTGTCTGCTTTAGCGATAAAAAATAAGTTGATCTCGTCTGAATTGTCTGAAATAAAAAAACCAAAAAGATACTTTAACTTCATAAAATTGTTCCTGGAACCATGTACACAGTCGCGCAAAAATTTTGTGATATCCAATTTTGGCAGATATTTAAATAACTAACTTCTAAAAAATAGGTAATCTTACTCTAAAATGTTTATAAAGGAAAAATTATTAAAGCTATGATTGTTGGTTACACAGAGAATTTAATTCTGAACGAAATATTCAAATATTACGTATAACTAATAAAATATAACATATAAAAAATATTAAAATCGATTCATAATTTCTTTTTCCAGACGTTCCACGTAACACCACCTTTTTTTATCGTTAAAACAAACAGCGCCGTCTCTAATAAATAACGTAAAACAAAATTAACGAAAAAAATTTATTTTATAATTTCAAAGAAGCCCCAAATGCAGCGCAAAAAGTTTTCCAGCTCTACCTTGTTTACTTTCTTTTAAATAAAATCCTGAAGACGACCAATTTCCTATAATAATTTTACAAAAAGGTACCCTTAACACATTCGCGTCGGTCTTTAAAAATTCTTTCACCGGCAAACTGTAACATTTAATTTTCTTCAAACTTGGAACAACAAATGATCGCAAGCANACTAATAAAATATAACATATAAAAAATATTAAAATCGATTCATAATTTCTTTTTCCAGACGTTCCACGTAACACCACCTTTTTTTATCGTTAAAACAAACAGCGCCGTCTCTAATAAATAACGTAAAACAAAATTAACGAAAAAAATTTATTTTATAATTTCAAAGAAGCCCCAAATGCAGCGCAAAAAGTTTTCCAGCTCTACCTTGTTTACTTTCTTTTAAATAAAATCCTGAAGACGACCAATTTCCTATAATAATTTTACAAAAAGGTACCCTTAACACATTCGCGTCGGTCTTTAAAAATTCTTTCACCGGCAAACTGTAACATTTAATTTTCTTCAAACTTGGAACAACAAATGATCGCAAGCATCGTGTCGACAAGCAATATTTTTTACGTTAACACAAATTAAAATATCAGATCTTTATTGAGCTACGAACTTTTGAAAATTATGCGCGATACATATTGGGTTAACCGTTTCGCCGAAAATTATCCGTCGCGAATGTGTTAATATCTCGTTCGCGTGGGCACCATTTTGTTTGCGTCGAGATTCAAATTTTCGTTGATCGTGCGTTTAGCGGGCGCGCATACGATTCCCATTACCGTATAATTCCCTTCTCTGTTACGCTGTCGATGAATTTTTGTTCTCCGATAGTACCGTTCTCGATTAAAAATCATTTCCCGAGATATACCGAACTGAAATATTTACCTCCGCGCTGGCCCGTTCGTTGCGCCCGACGTGCCACTTAATTTCGAAAAATAAAACAAACGAGTGCCACGGGTAACGTCGAAAAACCAATGTTCAACTGTGATTTCCGAGTGAGAAAGCTATCATGTGCGTGAGTGAGATATGCTGCGCTTCCGCTACAGAGAATTATCGTATGTATATGTGTATGCGTGACTCTAGGATTTATCGATACATGCGCGATCACGACTCTTTAATTCCCAGTATTAACGTACGATTATTTTTAACATCCAACCTTTCCTCGTCGATCTTAACCCTCTGTGGGACCGCGCGACCTTAAAAGTTACAAACTGATGTATCTATGTTTTAAAAAATTTATTTTCTTTATCGTTTACAGTTATCGCTGCACTATTAACACATTGAGGACGGATGACGAAACTTCTCGTGCTTTGTATTTCGAATGCAAATATTTCAGATCAACAAACGACGACGTATGAAAGGTTACTTCTAAAAAGTCATCTGTTCAGTTCAAACTCTAAATTAAGAGTTTCGTTTAGAATACAATTTATTTTCGAAAGTATGTAAATAAGAATTTATTCGATCGTTAATTTTTTCCCTAATAAGAGCTACAGAAACAAGTTCGTCAATGTGTTAACACGTTAAGCGTCACGCCGGTCCCTGCGCTNTACCTCCGCGCTGGCCCGTTCGTTGCGCCCGACGTGCCACTTAATTTCGAAAAATAAAACAAACGAGTGCCACGGGTAACGTCGAAAAACCAATGTTCAACTGTGATTTCCGAGTGAGAAAGCTATCATGTGCGTGAGTGAGATATGCTGCGCTTCCGCTACAGAGAATTATCGTATGTATATGTGTATGCGTGACTCTAGGATTTATCGATACATGCGCGATCACGACTCTTTAATTCCCAGTATTAACGTACGATTATTTTTAACATCCAACCTTTCCTCGTCGATCTTAACCCTCTGTGGGACCGCGCGACCTTAAAAGTTACAAACTGATGTATCTATGTTTTAAAAAATTTATTTTCTTTATCGTTTACAGTTATCGCTGCACTATTAACACATTGAGGACGGATGACGAAACTTCTCGTGCTTTGTATTTCGAATGCAAATATTTCAGATCAACAAACGACGACGTATGAAAGGTTACTTCTAAAAAGTCATCTGTTCAGTTCAAACTCTAAATTAAGAGTTTCGTTTAGAATACAATTTATTTTCGAAAGTATGTAAATAAGAATTTATTCGATCGTTAATTTTTTCCCTAATAAGAGCTACAGAAACAAGTTCGTCAATGTGTTAACACGTTAAGCGCCACGCCGGTCCCTGCGCTGGACCGACGCTGAAATTTCCGTTCAGGCGTCGTTGGTTTCTGAAAACTGGCGGTATCAATTTTAAAAAATAATACCTTATAATTCATTGATGGATTCTATTAAATCGCATTAAACAAGGATACGACTTTCCTTCGCAGGCCTCTACAATTTTCTTCTTAAATTCTTAACAATTTTGCGACCAAATGATTTTCAATTAGTATCGCAGCACACAGCCTAAGGGAAAGTCGACTAAAATCGGGGTGACGTTTAACGTGTCGAATTTGATTACTGTATCACTGACGCCACGATCCATCTACGGTAATTATTAGTCAAAACATTTTCAAATCAAAGCGAAAAACTGTAATCGATCGTAATTTTTTCTCCGATAAACAGATAATATTCGGGCTATAGAGGGTTAACGTCGGTGAGATGTTTCTTTCGCGTTGTACACCGACTCGAAATAATTATTCAGTAATACATCGAGTAGATTGAAAAATACGATGCAATGTTGAAAGTACAGTGATGTCTCTTGCGAATACAACTTGCGAACTTAGTTCATTTTCAGCGGTTTGTATTTTGAAAAATTCGTACCACGAAATACAGTTGTTCATTTTATGAGAAACCGGTTGCAAAGTTATGGAAAAAATTAAAATAATAAAAATATTAAAATAATTAAAATGCATTTGTACACTATTATTATTTTTATTCGTGAAATCTTTGGTTTTAGATGCTTTGCATAAGAACAATCTTCTAGTAAATTTAAAAGGAAAAATATATGTTGTTTTATTAAATGAAAAAAGCATCACCGTTCGTACTTGGTGGATAAGTTGGTATTTAGAGGCGAACACGGTATACGAAAAGAATTTGTATCTCGAAAAATTCGTAAGTCGCGGTACTGTGGTACGAGAAACGATAATATTTGTATAAATACAATGAAATGCAAAAATAATTTACCGTTATTAAACTCCGATGTAAGTTTCCGAACCATGTTTGGCGCGTTTTTGTGAAAGTCCACAGAAATACATAATTAAAACATGACTCGATAAATTTTCGTCGATCGCGATGTTCAAATTGTACGATGTCATCTGTTATTGCAAACATTCGAATGAATATAACGTAACGAGTCTATGTGTAGTATTTATGAATTCAATATTCAACACTAACCTTTATTGTAACTATTGTACAGTTGTTCATAGGTACGTAGACGGTGAGTCTAAGAAAAGGGGAAAAAAAAAAAAACAAAAACAAAAAGAAAAACAGTTTTCGACGAGACGGGGCGAAGCTTAGTGATAATAGACGCGTGTATGTAAGTTCAAAAGATCTTCGACTAGGTGGCGAATATTGCGTCTATATTTTTGCGTAACCAAAGTTTTAGTAATCGATCGATAATTTAGTAGCGTTGCGGGTTCGCGTATAACGATATTGTGTACCGAAGAGAAACAAATGTATTACGAGATATTTAGTTGTAAATAGATTTATTTTATTCTACAGCAAATATATATGTGTATATATGTTTACGTGTACAGACTGGTTCGTAACTAATGACACAATCGGACAGTAGAGCGATTCTACGGGAAAAAATAAGTTGCAAAAATTAAAAGTACAATTTTTTCTTTTTTTTTCATTCTATGTTTCGTTTTCGAGGAAAGATTTTTAGGTTCACAAAAATGTTTCAGATTAAATGGGTATTAGTTACAAATTTATAATAAAAAGTTAACTTCCTAAATTTTTATTATTATTTTTTCACCGTTAAAAAGTGAACCGATTCGCGTCGGTTTATTTCGTATGTTTAAGATTCGAGTTTTCGGATCTCGTCGTAGACTAATATTTCCGCTCGTGCTTCGCGATTATTAGCGTTCATGGCGTTGGAAATGTTTATAAACATAAGAATGAGCGGAAAAATTTGTCCGGGAAGACTAATTATAATATAGAAGAATTATATTAGGTCTTCGAGGTCTGTAAAGTTAATCTTCTCGAATGAAAAGATTGGTATTCTTTTTTTTTTCAACTTATTTCTTTTTGTAAAATCGTCCTATGCCTGATCGTATCACCAGTTACCAAACATCCTGTATAATAATTATTACTATTATCAATATTATTATTATTAATATTATTATTATGGTCGAAGACATTCTAAATGTCCTGACAAATTTTAGTTAAAGAAAATAATTATTAGTATCCATTGGATATGTAATGACTAATTTGTACTCGAATTGAAATTCTGTACTTTCTATTTTTCTTTTTCTCGAATGTATTATGAAGCCCATGTTGACTTGTTGATTCTATTATTGTTGTTCTGCATTACGTAACGCTGTTTGATACCCTATTGAAGTGAAATATATCAGAACTTATTTCTTAACAGAATATGTGCTTTTGTTTTTAATCAAACTACCTGGTAATAGTAAGATTTATAAAAAAGCAAATAACAAATGTGTGTCAAATGTGTGTCAAAAGTAGCTGGTAATAAAAAAATTTCGAAATCACTGTTTAACAAAATAATAGCTTCCTTTATATTTTCTTTAAAATTAGCAAATTTTTAACAAAGACGAAACGCGACTGGATAAAAAAAGACCCAAGTGTATATTTCTAAAATAAAAATTACGCTAATTTCGAACTCTGTTTAACAAAATAATAGCTTCCTTTATATTTTCTTTAAAATTAGCAAATTTTTAACAAAGACAAAATGCGATCGGATAAAAAAAGACCAAAGTATACATTTCTGAAATAAAAATGGCGCAAATTTCCACCTCACTGTTTAACAAAATAATATCTTCTTTTATATTTTCTTTAATATTAGCAAATTTTTAATAAAGACGAAACGCGATCGGATAAAAAAAGACCAAAGTATACATTTCTGAAATAAAAATGGCGCAAATTTCCACCTCACTGTTTAACAAAATAATATCTTCTTTTATATTTTCTTTAAAATTAGCAAATTTTTAATGAAGATGAAACGCGATTGGATAAAAAAAGATGTAAGTGTACATTTCTAAAATAAAAGTAGTGCAAATTTCCAACTCGCTGTTTAACAAAATAATAGCTTCTTTTAAATTTGCTTTAAAATTAGCAAATTTTTAATAAAGACGAAATATAAAAAAGACCCAAGTGTACATTTCTAAAATAAAAATGGCGCAATGTCTACGCTCAATGCTGCAAGTATTTAATGGATATTTCGAAGAACAGGAGGATGTTCTCACAATGAGTCGTAAGGAGGTAGAATGAGTGACGGCTGGCAATTTTACAGTCGAATGAGAGAGCACTTTCTTGCGGCAAGAGTGGTGGAGAAAAAACGGAAACCGATGCAGGAGTGTTCAAGCGGCATCGTGTGTGTTGCGTCGGGTCGGAGGGTGATCTCGCTTGCCCTTTGAGTGATTTATGGACAGACTGCTGCGACTCCGTCTACTTCACCTATTCACCTCGTTAGAAAGGATAATGTATTCATGAATGGTCAGACTCGTTCCTGCGCGTTACCGTGAACTTCTAAACTCGACTACGAAGGTAACTGGCTGGAACAGCTTTTAAATCGAATCGGCCTACATACTGTGCGAGCGTTATCAACTTAACTGAACGTTCGTGTTTCTTTTTTACCTTTTATTTTTTTATTTATTATATCTTTGCTATTTATTTCTTTTTTATCATTTTTCCTCTTTTTTTTATTTTAATATTAGAACTACGGACGAATAAAGTAGACTTATAGCAAGAAGATGAAAACGATAAGTATTTAAAATAAATATGTGGATTAAGGGAAATAAATGTTTCTTCGTATTCTTTACGGAAAATTAGTGTAAATGGCTAGAAATGCACCGTTTCTGATTAATAGATTTCNATAGCTTCTTTTAAATTTGCTTTAAAATTAGCAAATTTTTAATAAAGACGAAATATAAAAAAGACCCAAGTGTACATTTCTAAAATAAAAATGGCGCAATGTCTACGCTCAATGCTGCAAGTATTTAATGGATATTTCGAAGAACAGGAGGATGTTCTCACAATGAGTCGTAAGGAGGTAGAATGAGTGACGGCTGGCAATTTTACAGTCGAATGAGAGAGCACTTTCTTGCGGCAAGAGTGGTGGAGAAAAAACGGAAACCGATGCAGGAGTGTTCAAGCGGCATCGTGTGTGTTGCGTCGGGTCGGAGGGTGATCTCGCTTGCCCTTTGAGTGATTTATGGACAGACTGCTGCGACTCCGTCTACTTCACCTATTCACCTCGTTAGAAAGGATAATGTATTCATGAATGGTCAGACTCGTTCCTGCGCGTTACCGTGAACTTCTAAACTCGACTACGAAGGTAACTGGCTGGAACAGCTTTTAAATCGAATCGGCCTACATACTGTGCGAGCGTTATCAACTTAACTGAACGTTCGTGTTTCTTTTTTACCTTTTATTTTTTTATTTATTATATCTTTGCTATTTATTTCTTTTTTATCATTTTTCCTCTTTTTTTTATTTTAATATTAGAACTACGGACGAATAAAGTAGACTTATAGCAAGAAGATGAAAACGATAAGTATTTAAAATAAATATGTGGATTAAGGGAAATAAATGTTTCTTCGTATTCTTTACGGAAAATTAGTGTAAATGGCTAGAAATGCACCGTTTCTGATTAATAGATTTCGTAAGAAAAATTATTAACGAGTTACCTTTAGTGTTAATATGTGTTTAAAATAGCTGACATCGAAGCTTAACTTTGATTTAATTCTCTATTTTTCTAACTCGATCAATTTTTAGAGATCGTACACAAATGTTACTAACACATGACAATTAATGACAATTTAATGACTGAAAGTAATATTTACTGTCTTCTTAAAGAATCGACGCATTGTGAATTATAATTATCTATTAATAAAAATTTCCGCATCCGTATACTTGCTTATTTTTGACAGAATGTAATTTATAATTTTGTTACTTAACTGTTATCGTTACGGCTATGTTATCGTAGCGTTATTGAACTGTTTTGTTATTTGGTAAGTTCTTTGTTTATTCGATTATTTATATTTATATCAATTATTTGTAACGTGTGTCATAAATACTCGGACATTGATTTTTTAAACTTGATCAATTTCCAGCTACACAAATGTTACTAAAATATATCAATTAATGACAATTTAATAACTGAAAATAATATTCACTACCTTTTTAAGGAATCGACATTGTAAATTGAATTTATCTATCAATAAAAGTTTTCCAATAGTGTATTAAAATGAAATACACGATTCGTAAAGGAACACTGCTTGAATTAACCACGGTAGAAGAACGTCGATATTTAATCCATAGCTTAGCAATTAAATAACACAAATATAAAGAACTTTTCAAAGAACAAAACAGTTCCATAAGATTTGATACTTATAGATTTTAATTTCATTTTCTTTTGCACATTAGTTCAGTAATTTATTCCCAATATCCAATTTTATCCAATCGTAATATTCTGCTCACGCATAGCTCCAACGATAACGATTAAATAACAAAATCATAAACTAAAATCTGTGAAAAATAAGCAAGTGTCCGGATACTTTTGAGCGGTAGTATATATAACAAATTTCATAAATAAGAAACATACTACAATAATTACATTTAATATCTTTCTTCCTACTACAAATAACACGATAAATTTTTTTATTCGAATCTTACATTTTTTATCCGTTCGTAAATTCACAACTATATAACAAGAAAATAAAACCTCCAAAAAATATAACCGTACTTTTACCGGATTCAAACGAAAGAAAATTAGTGATAGTTAGTGATAGTTAGTGATAGTTATGGACTCTTCTTTTTATATAAAATATACTAAATGTAACAGACAAGACGCTAAAGTATTATTGCTGTTAAATAGTCTTTCTAGCGAGGCACAAAGCAATCATGTTCCTGTCCGAAAGTGTTCGCTCACTTCTGGTGCAGAGTCTGCTCGCGCATAGCTCTAACGATAACAATTAAATAACGAAACCATAAATTACATTCTGTCAAAAATAAGCAAGCGTCCGGATACTTTCGAGCGGCAACGTATGTACGAAGTGGCCGTGTATCAGATGGGCGGAATTTTCTTTTTATCGCCGAGCTGGCGAGCGTTGTTTCCTGTCTGTCAGTTTCTATCGATTAGTCGCGTCTAGTAGTAGCGCGTAACGTCCTATTCTTGAACGCAACAAGAAAGAGGCTCTGGAGGCAAGGCGAGTGGTTTGTCAAGAGCTTCCTTCCGGCGATGCAGTATGTCAGGAAGACATGGATGTCGGTGAAAGAGATCAATGCTCGCCGGAGGATACTTCAAACGAATTAGTTGGCGCCAGAAAACTCAACGATTACTTCTATTCAAAACTTCGCCGACCGTCTTCGTTTTTTTTTTTTTTTTTTTTTACTGGTAAAATATTCTTTTTAACGCTTTGCAAGATTTAATGCTTTTGTGTTTATTAATAACACGGTAGAAGTAAAGATGTTATTATGTGTTTCTATAATAAATTTATTAATTAACCATTAGCACTCGATTGGCGACGCAATGGCGACACGCATAATTTTCTTCAGAGATTAAGTTTCGAATTAAATTCTGTATCTTGGTCAATTCAAACGCTTCTTCTGTTTTAAAATAAAGTGAATTAACCCTCTATAGCCCGAATTTCGTCTGCTTATTGGAGAAAAAGTTACGATTGATTACAGTTTTTCACTTTGATTTGAACATGTTTTAATTAGTAATTACTGTAGATGAATCGTGATGTCGCTACAGTAATATAGAAATCAAATTTAACCCTCTGTGGGCCGAATTTTGTCTGCTTATTGGAGAAAAAATTACGATTGATTACAGTTTTTCACTTTGATTTGAAAATGTTTTAATTAATAATTACCGTAGATGGATCGTGGTGTCACTGCGGTAATACAGTAATCAAATTTAATAGTGAAGTGATAACTAAACAAAATTAATTTTTTTTAAATATAGAGGTAATTTTAGAGTTAATTTAATTAATAATAAGAGTTAATTCTAAATATAAAGGTCCCATAGAGGATTAACTAAGTAAATAAAAAATCGTAAACATTTGTAATTTTCTGTTTCTCTTTCCAAAAGAACGCTAAGTTTTCCCAGGAGTCCTTTGAAACTTAAAAAAGTGCTCGAGTGCAAAGGGTTAACATATCATATATATTAATACAGTATATTTATATATTAACATATATAATTAACATTTCTGTATTACATTTATCACTTAACATCTATGTTATAATTACATTACAATTGTGTGTGCAAATGTATATTTTTGTGAGAAATAGGAAAAGAAATGAGACCCGGATAAAAATTTGTTTCGTCAATTCCAAGGTTCCAAAAACCCATTTCTTTAATCTCACACATTTGAAAAATATCCACGCACAAAGATCCGCGGTTTATTTACGAGCAAGCTACAAATTAATAGCGATTACTGTTACGGTAAAGGGAAAATAATAAAGATAGGGGCGAAAAATACGGTAAATTTGTTCAGTAATCACGCGAAGCTACGTTATTAAAATTCTCATCGGCAGACGGATCGGTTAAGGGTGGCGTCTGCAGTACGGATAAAGTCGATTTACTTTTATAGCCTTGGGGCAGTCTGAGCAAAGGCGTGGGCGCGAACAGTTTTCAGAGTACTTGGACGAGTTATATCTTTGACTTGTCGAGCGTGATTCAACATTCGTTAAATTGGATCGCGTTTTATAAATTATTATCGTTTAACTCTGCACAA
>SMSQ01021830.1:0-13352 GCA_019453375.1 Ctenoplectra terminalis | reverse complement strand
AGTATTTCGCCGTACCTATCAAAATGATCCAATCGATGTCCGTAAACCTAGTGTTAAAAAACGCGCCTTGTACAATAGTGTCGTTCTAGGGTTAAGATAAAAGTAGGATAGTTAAGATAGTTAGATAGGAAAGCTAGTTTCACTGAAAATTTTGTAGGACTGCGTAAAATGTTTAAGAAGCTTTAAGCATCGTTGTGCTGTTATAATCTGTTCTAATGAGCACCATGTTGCGCATTACAGAAACCTACTAGAAAAATCGTAAGAAACTTTTCCGTCTACGGTATATTTTTACAGATAATACTAAAAAAAAAAAAAATAAAAAACTGAAGTCTTGCTAACTACTTATGTTCCTTAGATTTTAATTACCATAATTAAAAACAGTTTCGAATATTCTAAAATTATTTGAAAGTATTTTTTACATTTTCTTGTGTCATACTTCGAATTTAGGAGTTTAACTTTAGATATCATATTTTTAATTGTTAGAATATTTTTAAACAAGAAACTACAATTCAATCGACTTAGTACTAATTACGACAAAAAATTTTGTCTGCTTATTGGAGAAAAAATTACGATTGATTACTATTTTTCACTTTTATTTGAAAATGTTTAAACTAATAATTACTGTAGATGGATCGTGCTGTCGTTACAGTAATACAGTAATCAAATTTAACAGTGCAGCGATAACTAAACAAAATTAATTTTTGAAAATATAGATACGTCAGTTTGTAACTTTTAAGTCACACGGTCCCATAGAGGGTTAACGCAGTATCAAAATGAAGATATAAATAAATGAAACAGAAACGAAGAGCGTGTCTTTATTTTACAGTACTGTGCAAAAGTCTTAGACCATCTACATTATTGATCTTGTAACTGTAATTAAACATATTTTAGAGAAGCATTTCTTAACACTGTTAAATTCAAATTTTTCCATATTGCCTTTCTTGTGTTGGTCATGCATAATTTTATCTGGAGAAAATAAGTTTTAAAAATTCTTTAACACGCAGAGCCTTGATTAAAATATTATGGAACGCGTATGCAAAGTATAAAGGAAACATACGAAGAAAGCCAAAAAGGAAAAAATCAGCTTCTTAAATTGTCGATAATAGAATGGCAGGAAATGCAAAGTGAGTTTCTTAAAATTTTTTTAACAATTATCTAAAAAAAGAAAAAAAAAAAACTGTCGTGTAGCGAAAGTAAAAAGAGAATACACAAAATATTGATTGATTTAAATTAATCAATATTTCTCAATCTAATTAACACCTCGTGAATCTAATTTAAAAAAAAAAAGAAAGAAAGAAATAACGTCAAAATAAAAATAATATTAATCCATCTTAAATTCGTTTCTAAGATAGCAAAATATTCTTTTTGGCAGGTGGTCTAAGACTTTTGCACAGTACTGTATATCTCTTTTTTATATGTTCAGTCTCCAGTACTCTGTTTTAGCTTCTGCGTCAAATTATTTCGCATGCAATTCGTATGTTTGTGTTGAGATATCGCAATGTATTATGCATTTGGTTGATGGGATCCCTACTCTGTCGATCGATGCGGAGTCGCTTTCTTTTGTTTTCTTCTTGAGTCACAATTCTCGGTTCGTATCGAGACGCCGCTGTAAAGCAAGGATATACTAACCCTTTGTACTGGCGAACTTTTTTAAGTTTCAAAGGAATACTGTGAAAACTTATTGTTCTTTTGGAAAGAGAAACAGAAAGTTATAAATGTTTACGATTTTTGATTTACTTAGTTAATTTACTTTATTTTAAAACAAAAGAAGTGTTTTAATTGAGCAAGATACAGAATTTAATTCAAAATTTATTCTCTGAAGAAAATTACACACGTTGCCATATCGGCGATAATTGAGTGCAAACAGTTAACCCTGCTACGGCCTTCGATCCATTTTTGATCAAATCGAGTTTTCCTTTCGTTATAAAATTTTCTAATTTTTAGAAATATATTTGAAAAACCAATCGTCAATATGCAAATTTTCTTGCTTCAATTTTATATTAACGCGTTGACCGCCACGCGGAAATCACATGTTTTGATCGGGATGTCACACTGGTAGATAGAAGATTTGATAAAAATTAATCTTTCATTTTTGGTCTTCTAATAAAAATTTTTAATCGTTGAAAATGGCACGTTTTATTTCGAAGTATTCTCTGATCAGCGATGATGTTAAAAATTCATTAACCGTCAATGTTCATTCAACTTTTACGATTATAAACATTTTAAGCACTCGGGTCACATATAACCACCGTAACGGTCAACATGTTAAGGTTTTACTAAAATTACATTTTTACCAAAATTAGGATATATGTTTTTTACATTTTTACCAAAACAAGGAATTTTTTTTAGTGAAATGAGAACACGTTTAACATTTACAATTAGACAACCACGCTTACCACAAATAATTGAACGACAGTTGGAACTCAATACCATTATTACCATTAGATAACATTACCATTAAATAACTCAATATCATTATTACCATTAGATAACATTACCATTAAATAACAAAAGAGAAAATAAGAAACTAAATGATAGACTGCGCGTTGGAAAGAAAAGATGAAATATCTCCCAGTTAAGTCATGCAATGATTTATTTTAAAACGGGGAGATCTTTTCATTCGGTTAACTAAGTGTTAAGTCGAAAAAAATTTGAAAGTCGTAGCAGAATTAAAATAAACGTGTTAACCCTCTATGGGACCGTGAGACTTAAAAGTTACAAATTAATGTATCTGTATTTTAAAAAATATTACTGCAGTGATACCACGATTCATCTATAGCAATTATTTTAAGAATTTTCGAATCAAAGCGAAAGACTGTAATCAATCATAATTTTTCCTCTGATAAGTAGACAAAATTCGGGGAATAGAGGTTTAATTAACAAAAAATGGTGTCAAATTATTACACCCTGTTAACAGTTAGATATTTCAATATATGGCGACATCTTGCAACAGGTGACACTATTTCTGTGCTAATTTGTTTATCCTTTCTTCAGTTTCAATTAATCCTGCAATCTTCCCTTCCAGTTACTCCACCAATTTATTTTTCCATTCTTAATAAGTTTTCTTGATATCCGGTAGCCGCAATCACTTTTTCACATTTTCCTCAAAGCTTTCGCGAATACCTTCAAGCTTCAGTTTCCTCTAGTTTCTGGCCTGATTTTTTTTTTTTTATTCTTTTCTATCACCTTACAGTAGCGTTTACTGTTCGTCTAATTTCAGCTCCACGTCACGTTCCCATTCCGTTTCCACTTGTAATCCCTTTTTCCAACCCAACTCTCTAATTGTCCCGTGTTTCCGCTCAGGGAAACATGCACGCCGCCGCTCCGCGGGGAACAACTGCAACAAGATCGGCTCCTTACTAGTACGCGTTTTACATTTTAAATTAAGAATTAAGTTAGCCAGCCTTTCTTCCCTGTTTAATACAGAAAGGAGGTGGCTCCTCGAAGTAGCAACCAAGAAAGTTTGATGAAATGACGGGCACACAGGGTCTTTGAAACCGCGGTCTTTGAAAGTACAGATTTCGTAAACTTAACTTTATCCTAACTTTTTGAATCTTTTTTTTTTTTTCTTAAACCTGCTATGACTCTTCAGTGATTTTCGACAAAATCGTGTTTCCCTGTCGTTGAAGAATTTTTTTTAATTTTTAGAAAAATATAAAGAAGTTTGTTACTGATATCTGCATTTTCGTGTTTATTATGCAGATTTATTTGATTTAACCCTCTACATTTATTATCTACCCGAATTTTGGCTGCTTATCAGAGAAAAAATTACGATTGCTTACAGTATTTCACTCGGATTTAAAAATTTTTAAACTAATAATTGCTGTAGATGGATCGTGGTGTTCCTACGGTAATACAGTAATCAAATTTAACACGTTAAACGCCACGCCGATTTTGGTCGACTTACCTTTAGACTGAGCTGTGATAATAATTCAAAAATATTTGGTCACAAAATAGTTAAGAATTTAAGAAGAAAGTTGTAGAGGACTGGAAAGGAAAGTGGTGTCTTTGTTTAATGTGATTTAATAGAACTCGTTGATGAATTATAAGGTATTATTTTTTGAAATTGATACTGTCAGTTTTCGGAAATCAACGACGCCTAAACGAAAATTTCAGTGTTAATAGAACAGTGATAACTAGATAAAACAAATTCTTTAAAATACATATGTGTAGGTGCGGCGGCCCCGTTTGTTGTTTGGCAGCGGGTCCAGACGGCCCGAACGACGCCATAGCGTTGCAAAGACATACATTGTAGTCGAGCTGAGGAGTTCGAGAAGCGTCGATCATCGTCAGTTCTCGTCGAAACATAGAGGAGCGTGCCACGAGGCGTCTGTATAATATTTCTATCTTGTCTTTTATTTCTTCGTTATTAAATATATTCACTTTTTAACATACCGGGAGGTGTTTTGTCATTTCTGTGATCCGTATGATCCTACATATGTATAGACGCATTAGTTTGTAACTTTTAAGTCACCCAAAGCCATAGAGGGTTAAATTGAGTTGATAAGAATCTGGAAGCATGGTTAATGTTATATTAATATTAGGGTAAGCTCGGGATAGTTTGACCATCAAGAGAGACCAATTAGTGTTAACACATTACGAACGGGTGACAAAGTTTCTCGTATTTTATATTTTATCCCTCGAAAGGTTAAAAATAGTGAACGACGACGTACGAAAGATTACTTTTAAAAATGATCTTCTTAACTCAAACTTTTAATTATAATCCATCTTTAGAGTACGAAATTATTTTTATAAGTACTTATGCAAGCAGCAATTCGTTCTAATTCCATTCCGAATAATGGTACTAAGTTTCGGAAGATATAAATTAGATATAAATTCCGGAAGGTAATAGACCAAAATGAATCATCAAAATCAACAATATCTGTTGCTTGTGAAAGTACTTGTTTTTATTCATTTTACAAATATCCTTTCTCCTCTGGTAAACGAAACATAAATTTTTTATTTTGTAAATCATCATGATGCGATATCTTTGGAAATTGAGCGTAATCGTGTTGAAAACAGAATATCTCCATCGCGGAGCCAAAGGAGCGCTAAGGGTTAATAATTTGAATAACGTTTGTGATCTATGCTAACCAATTTGGAAACTTTTACAATATTACGGCTGACATTAATGGGGAAAATCGATTTTTAAATTTTAACTCTAATATAATTAGTAACAACGTAACGCTATAATATACCAGTGCATACAAAAAAGAAAAAAAAAAAAAACTAACATAGCTGTGCCACCAAGATAGTAAAGCAATATGTTGCTTCGAAAAGTACTTCCCCCAGACATAAAGTAACTTGTACCTTTTGAAACAATTTCAAGCTAGCTTCAAATTTAAGATGATTAATGAGTTTAATACAAGACCGTGGAGCTTCCTCTCAATTACATAACACTGTAATATACCAGTGTATACAAAAAAAAAAGAAACTAACATAGCTGTACCACCAAGATAGTAAAGCAATATGTTGCTTCGAAAGGTACTTCCCCTACACATAAAGTAACTTGTACCTTTTGAAGCAACTTATTACTTTACTATCTTGGTGGTACAGCTATGTTAGTATTTTTATTTTTTTTTATTTTTTTTTATTTTTTTTTTTTTCTCGTACGAACTGGTATATTATAGTGTTATGTAATTGAGAAGAAGCTCCACGGTCTTGTATTAAACTCATTAATCATCTTAAATTTGAAGCTAGCTTGAAATGCAAATTTCACGGAGGAAAAAAATTATGTTGCTTATTATGCAGAGTATCACGTATGTTAACATACAACATGGGATTATACATTAACATTAATAGCTGCAGACCGTGTTCTCCGCCTTTGCATAAACCGTGCAACGTATGTCAAGGTATAATTTACTTAAACAAGCAATTAATGATAATTAAAAGTTATTATTTGCAAGGCGCATTGGCAAATCGATTTATTATTATTATTCATTTATTATCATTATATTATCATTAAATCATTTATTAGTATTATTCACCACCTGAATTGCTTAATTCGAAATTCTATGAATGTATTAGGTTGTCCCAAAAGTTTCTTTCGTTTCACTAATAAGTAATGGGTACGTAATATTTTTGTTTTATAATATATTATTATTTTATATAGGATTCATTTTGGTGTACTACCTTCCAGAATTTATATCTAATTTATATCTTCCGGAACTTAGTACCATTATACGGAATGGAATTAGAACGAATTGTTGCTTGCATAAGTACTTATAAAAATAATTTCGTACTCTAAAGATGGATTATAATTAAAAGTTTGAGTTAAGAAGATCATTTTTAAAAGTAATCTTTCGTACGTCGTCGTTCACTATTTTTAACCTTTCGAGGGATGAAATATAAAATGCGAGAAACTTCATATAATATTTTATGTTTTACAATATATTATTATTTTATGTACGATCAATTTTGCTCTATTATTTTTCTCCATCTCTCGTTTAACAAACAAGACTGTATGTTTATATAAACACTGCCGGACAAAGTTGCTGCGTGAAGATAAAGAAACAAACTTTTGGGACAACTTAATATTTTATTATTTCCTTCTGATTAGAAAAATTTGTCAAACATTTGTCAAATGTGTCAACTCCGTAACATTCCTTGTAAGCGAAAATGCAACAACAATGTTATCGAAAGCAGAAAAGATAGTTAAACTAGAAAGAAAAAATTCAATTAGTATTAAATTACGCTCGTAAATATTCCATTTTTAAATAAACAATAATCAAAAGCAGACAACAATACTCGAAAGTAGAAAAGATAGTTAAATTAGAAAGGAAAAATTCAATTAGTATTAAATTACGCTCGTAAATATTCTATTTTTAAATAAAAAATAATCAAAAGCAGACAACAATACTCGAAAGCAGAAAAGATAGTTAAATTAGGAAGGAAAAATTCAATTAGTATTAAATTACGCTCATAAATATTCCATTTTTAAATGAACAATAATCAACGTGCTCTTATCCCATTGATTCGTAAAATTTGATTCGCAAAAGTCATTCGAAAAGCGAAGCCGGTCTAATTCGTTTCGTCACCGATTGAAGCGGAAGAAAATTCTGCTGGCGTGTTTACAAGGAATCTTCTCAATGGGAATTCCATTCAACGATGCTACGAGGCTCGCGCGAAAAAGATAGCACGATCGTTATCCTCTTTCCCATTGCTCTCTCATTGTTCCGAAATTCACATTCCATCGAACGATCAATCGTTCCACAAATTGTGAATCGAATTCAACTCGAACCTTAAATCCCGAACCACGAGTCACGAGCCATCCGTACTTACGAATCAAATTTTCTTACGTCCCTGTTGGTATTAACTCGGCAAATAAAATGTTTCAGGAAAGAAGAGTTTCGCGCAGAAGTTGGTAATTTGAAAGTTTGAGGGCACGATGATCTTGTTATCGAACTACAAATTGCTCTTATATAGACTTAAATGATACGTGAAATACATGAAATTTTGCAGCGGTGATAGTTAAAAGGTCTTGTCAGTCGATATTTACAAAACATGTTGAGCAATATGTTTCAAAAATTGCGTAAAGTTCATATCGCTTTTTTTATTTCAACTTATTCGTTCGTGATGCTACACTTTTTTTTTTCTTTTTTTTTTAAGATGTTTTAAGACTTATGACTTATGTAATAAAACATGGATCAAGAGGTCATTGGTTCGCGGATGGCACGAGCAGCTTGCAATTTAATGCATAATTACGTGACGATTTTTCGAACTCGAAGGGATGAATAAAGAAGTTTAAAGAAATTTGATTTAACCGAAGAATTGTTACGTGTCACTTCAATATTGGATTCGTCAATGTTTCTTGTCAATATTTTCTTGCTCTACTTCTGTAGATGTAGTAGGTATTGTCACTTACGTGTCTGTCATGCTATGTGACGAATTTTGAGAACGAAAATAATCGCGGAACCAATTTTAGATCGTATCGCGTGAATAAAAGAAAAGGTGAATAGTTTGCGATGTAATATTTCATATTGCATATTTAAAAAAACTATAAAAACTATACTCAATTATTTATTGAAATTTATACATATTTAAACAGATCCTTCAAATAAAGTAGATCCAAGTATTATATTTTTTATAATACTGTGCACTTTATTACTTATATTATTACTTATATTTATTATTTATTTATTATTTATATTTATTACTTATGTATCACTTATATTTATTATTTATTCATTACTTACATTTATTATTTATTTATTACTAATATTATTACTTACATTAATTATTTATTTATTATTTATTTATTACTAATATTATTACTTATATTTATTATTTATTTATTACTTATATCATTACTTATATTTATTATTTATTTATTACTAATATTATTACTTATATTTATTATTTATTTATTACTTATATCATTACTTATATTTATTATTTATTTATTACTAATATTATTACTTATATTTATTATTTATTTATGATTTATTTATTACTTATATTATTACTTATATTTATTATTTATTTATTACTTATATCATTACTTATATTTATTATTTATTTATTACTAATATTATTACTTATATTTATTATTTATTTATTACTAATATTATTACTTATATTTATTATTTATTTATTACTTATATTTATTACTTATTTATTACTTACTTATTATTTACTTATATTGTTATTACGTTTCTTTATCATCCTGAAAATGATCTGCAGATTCTGTTACATGAATGGTTGTCAGAAATTAGACCAAAGGGGTAGAGTTTGGTTAGGATCACGACTGTGCATGTCACGTCGCGAGCCTGTAACATGCCACATACTATTCAGAACGTAGCTGCAGAACATAGAGGTGTACGTAACACAGTCCCTAATACGTAACAATTCGCGTATACAAACTAAATTAAATTGTACATCAAAAGTTCCATTCGTACACTTTCTAAGAAAAATTTTATCCACAATCTTTGCATCGTTCAACGCGTGTCATAATTTCACAAAAATTTCAGTAGTATTCAAAGTGAGCGGTGGCCGATATAAAAAAATATGCGTGCAAGATTTTTTCGAGATCTATCAAAAAAAAAACTTTCAACTCCATAATATTCCTTGCAAGTAAGATATAAATGTACTATGCGTGAAATTAGTGAGGATTTAACACAACTACCAAAGTGGCCAAAATGACGCATCCGTAATTTTTTACAGAAACTTAATAAATTAACTACGGTTTCTTTGAGTAGATTTTCCGCGATTTTCTGTTAAAAACATAAATAAACCTTCGTCTCAGTTGCATTACATATTATTGTACACACATTTCACTTCGATTTCTTCTATAGAAATAAGTTGTATACTTTAATCGTCGGTAGTTCTAATATTAAGTCATCTTTTTATTAGTTTCGAACTTGTTTGAAAGATATAAATCTTTGAATTTAGCAATCTTTGGCCACTTTCGTGAAAAATGTTTATACTTATCATTTTTTATCTCGTATTGATCATATCTAGCTCCCCTCTATAACCGATCCGTGCTACAATAACAGTACCTGACTGGTATATGCAACGCAACATCAATATTATCATCCAAATTCAGATACAACAATCAAAACATGGACAAGAAAAGTACCAACGCGCAGTGAATTATATAAAAATAAAGCAAATGGAATTCTTGATCACCATTTCGATGCGACAGACTACCAACGAGCGAACCCGCACTATCGTTCAGTATCGAGACGTTGAATAATAATGATGGTACTCAACGATCGGCGACATTCAGCATCCTCGAGCGGTTTGCTTGTTATTCTGACAGATAGCATCGTTCGCGAGATGCTCAGGGGAACGAGACAGGCATGACATTCACCCGGAGATATTTCGAGTTGATGATATTTGAAAGGTGAATTGAAACGTGAAAGATGCACGCGGTTAACCCGTCCCGATTCAAATTGTCTTAAAATAAGATAAATTTTTATATTTTTAACCGGTTGCTCCGCGATTCACTATTCTCACCTGGGTTACACTCTATTGATCCATTCACCGGTGTCAAAGAAGAATGTCGCGATTTCAACTGTAATTAAACGCGCGAAACTTAAGAATTCGCGCGGCTGGATCAAGCAAGAGTCTCGCGTCGCTGTGAACTTTCATCACCAGTCAGGGCACTTTTCGCGTGACTCATTAGGTTGCAAGCGCGTGCTTCGCTTTTCACCTCCGTCTCTTTCAGATGAAAGACCGAGCAATAAAGATTAACGTTGACGGTTAAACGAAGTCGCGCCTGTTATAAAACTTCCCGGATAAATGGCTGTTAAAGTTGAGCGATGGAACGCCGCTCGTAGAACTCTTTCGGGCATTGTTGACGAACTGTTGTATTAGAAGGATGGGATAAAAAATAGTGGAACGATCAACAAAAACGCAACTTATAATTTTGCAAAGGAAGGCAAGACTGATACAACTTTTCCACCCCGCGTTCAGCTTAACACCTTAACGGCCGCACGTCTACGCAGTGAAACGTCGCCAGGGGCCGGCAGTATTTTTGAAGAATTAATTTTAAAAAACTTTATTAAATTCACGAAAGCGCCGACATTTGCTCCATAACACAGTTCCACAAAAAAAAAAATTTTTACCTATGAACCCAGACCACTCTTACTATACGTAATCGACCCCGCTGAAACCGAATCTGAGGTCAGAATAACCCTGCCACGTCAGGTTTTCTTTTTAACTTCAAAAAATAACACAAAAATGGAGAAAATCAACAAACTTGGCTTATAAACTAAAACAAACCTTATAAGCCCATAACACTACGCCAGCATAATCCAAATTATCTAAAAACTCCTTAACAAGCCAAGTTTGTTGATTTTATATGGAAAATATGGAATACAAATTTTTCGTTTGAGGCTTTGTTTTCGAGAAAATCGATTTTGAATTTTCGTCTAGTACACTTGATCGTGTCTCGTTATAACGGATCTCACTGTAGATCATAGATCATACTTGTCTCAATGGAACTTCGGAACGTTCGGCAGAATGGGCAGCAATTTCTGTAATAATAAACTTTGTGATTACTTCGCAATTTACGTGGCCCACCGAGACAATGATCTACAGTGAGATCCGTTATAATGCGACATGATCAAGTGAGCGCGTACTAGGCGAAAATTCAAAATCAATTTTCTCGAAAACAAAGCCTCGAACGAAAAATTTTTATTCGATATTTTCAACTTATTTTTTCACGTAGAATCGCTCCCGTTTCGCTCGTACCACCAGTTACCGAACACCCTGTATATGTCCGCTAACTACTTAAAATTAACGACGGTAAACTTTCCAGCCCGTGGAATAATTCTGAAGAATAGCAGGAATCTTCGCGATAATAATAATTCCAGTAAAATGGACTTCTTAAAAATCGCTTTAAAATAACAGCAAAATTTAAACGAAACTCGAAAAACGTGTTAACCATCTATAGCCCGAATTTTGTTTGCTTATTGGAGAAAAAATTACGATTTATCACAGTTTTTCACTTTGATTTGAAAATGTTTCAACTAATAATTACTGTAGATGGATCGTGGTGTCGCTACAGTAATACAGTAATCATATTGAATAGTGCAGTGATAACTAAAGAAAATTAATTTTTGAAAATATAGATACATCAGTTTGTAATTTTTAAGTCACACGGTCCCATAGAGGGTTAATTTGTTTTCAACTTGTTTTTAATTTGATTTCAACTTATTTTCAACTTGTTTTTAACCCTCTATAGCCCGAATTTTGTTTGCTTATTGGAGAAAAAATTACGATTGATCACAGTTTTTCACTTTGATTTGAAAATGTTTCAACTAATAATTACTGTAGATGGATCGTGGTGTCGCTACAGTAATACAGTAATCATATTGAATAGTGCAGTGATAACTAAAGAAAATTAATTTTTGAAAATATAGATACATCAGTTTGTAATTTTTAAGTCACACGGTCCCATAGAGGGTTAATTTGTTTTCAACTTGTTTTTAATTTGATTTCAACTTATTTTCAACTTGTTTTTAACCCTCTATAGCCCGAATTTTGTTTGCTTATTGGAGAAAAAATTACGATTGATCACAGTTTTTCACTTTGATTTGAAAATGTTTCAACTAATAATTACTGTAGATGGATCGTGGTGTCGCTACAATAATACAGTAATCAAATTGAATAGTGCAGTGATAACTAAAGAAAATTAATTTTTTCAAATATAGATACATCAGTTTCTAACTTTTAAGTCACACGGTCCCATAAATCGTTAAAGCAGATACGTACGTTAGCTAATTTGCAAATCAACATTTTTCCAACATTTCACATTTAATGTTCCCCCGCGATGAAACTGAATTCGTTTTAATAGATAAATATCCATAGATATACTACGTTTTTTTCCAACATATTTTAGCCCTTTTTAACAAATTTCTTTCTCGTATCCGTGTCAAAAGAAGAATAGCTGTCTCGTCCCCTGCTTGGCGAGATTCTTGCCGATCTTTAGTCAAGTCGTACGAAGTTTCAGCAATTTTTCAAGATACCGAAACGTCGAGATGAAAGAGATACACGGACGACCTGGAATGCTTGAATAGATCATTCTCGGTCGAGCTGCCGAATGTTCTGTGCGGTGCATCGACGGATACTTGCATCTGTGCAGAGTGCATGCAATGGCGCGCATTCGTACTTTGATCACATCTCCGTTAGAATAGCCGGCCTTCTCTCTTTCCCTCCATAATCCTCTGTCCTACCTCTTTCAAGCATCGGGTGATCGCAGCTTTTCGAAACGAGACTTTGACAGCGTTTGCACGCGCACGAAAAATCGCTCGGCTGCAACCAGGAGCTTAGGTGAAATGGTGTACAGTCGCTGGAAAACGTGCTCCTTGAAAAATTACTTCGCCGAAATCGTTCGCGCCACTTCTCCTCTCTTGCTTTCGAATTTTCGTTCGAATCGTCGTGTGCGCGTGTAACGCATTTCCGAGCTGCGTGAGTTTCACTCGAGATGAAATTGAGAAATTGCGCTCGTGTTCGTTGTGCGTCGATGGTTTCATTTCGCGACGATTAAACGACGCGGGTTTTGCGATTAGAAATTGAGTTCTGACTGAAACCTTTTATCAAATGTATCTGGACTGTGTATAAACGGTTTTATTTATTGAATGCTGCGCGAGGTATAGGAGTGTTTGACGAGTGTTTGGAGACTTTGTACGAGTGTCTCAGACTGTCGGAATGTCTTTAGGAAAAATTTCTGAACGAATGAATGCTCGAATGCTTTTTTGAGCGTTCGTGTATGGTATTTTATAAATGGTATTTCATAAATTGTGTGTAAGGTGGAACCAGGATTTGAGCGGTGATTAAAGAATATAGTGGGGGTTTTGAAATACTTTGTTTAATATTACGTGCGTTCACGTTGAAGGCTACTACAA
>SMSQ01021829.1:0-14388 GCA_019453375.1 Ctenoplectra terminalis | reverse complement strand
CATTGGTCCACATACATCAGAATGTATGAGATCCAATATGCCTTGTGATTTGCATGTTGATTTTAACGGAAAGGGCCTTCGACTCATTTTTCTCTTTTGACAAGTGCTACATACTTCTCTTAATGCACAGTCCTTTATTTTTATTCCTTCAATGATTCCCCTTGATATCATGGTACTGATATTTTCAAAATTTGTGTCCTAATTTTCGATGCCAAGTATGCTGACATTCAGGCGAATGTAGTAACGTCGTTGTCGATAATGCTTTATGTACATACTTTAGTTTGTATAGATTCCCACATAGTCCAGCACTAGTTATTATTTTATTTCCTTTACTTATGACGCATTCAGTAGGTGTGAAAGTAACTTTCAAATTATTTTCAGTTAATCTTTTAACAGAAATTAGATTTTCCTTAAGAGTTGGAATATATAGAACATTCTTTATGGTTACGTTAATAATGTCCCCTTCTCTATTTTCACACATAATTTTTACGTCTCCTTTTCCTTTAATATCTATACTTGATCCATTTGTTAGTCTTACTTTTTCCTTATGACAGTCACTGAATGTTTCAAAGAAAATTCTATTGTTGGACATATGACTCGTGGCACCAGAATCGATATACCAGTCCTCGCATGTATTAGTTTCTTTATTGGCTACGCTGAAGCATACATCTTTATTTTTAATATCTTCATTGATAACTTGACTCGCCTTTTGTTTGGATTCTGCTTTATTTTTCCACTTCTTATACTTTAACACGTTCCCTGCCGGACCGTTTTTTGAAGACTTTCCGTTCAGGCCGCGTGGGGCGTATGCGCCCCACGCTTTACACTTGTATTATTTTGTTTCTAGCGAATGCCTTACAATAAATAAAATGCCGCAAAAATCATAATTATCAAGGAAAGGTTGTATAGTTTAACATGCATAACACAACAAACGAATAAATTTATTTTTCTAGGAATTAATTTAACAAATACCTGGATGAACATTACTAAGCAAGTTGCATCCTCACATATAAGTTTTTTATCATACCTACATCAGTTCAAAATATAATATTTTAATTAAATTCAAGTTTGTATGCAATTACAAAGGGATGTTACGATGAACTTTGTTAAAGCATGCCATACATAAGTGTGGTTTATCCACACAACTATCGCAGAATGTTCCAACTTTTATAGTACAGTTCCTTGCAGATTTGGAACCAAATTTTTTAACATTCCTTTCGTAACAAATTTTACACCGCCTTCTTATCGAATTAAAGTGGCCTTCCTTTTTTTTAATTTCGTGTCGTTTTCTTCTTTGTTCAATTCGCGGAGAATTATTATTATTATTACACGACATCAGATTCATTGCTAATGTTTTTCGGAATTCGACGCTTGTTATTTTTCGGTTTGTAAGACTGTTATATATAACCGATGAATTCACGACAGCTGTGTTCAAGCAAAGTTCAAATACAATTTTTTTATACCACTTTACCGATTTTCGTAGAGGACTGCAATATGAAGCCATTTGATCGGAAATATCTACAGAAGACTTCCCTTCATTATAATCCACAATAACCTTCGGTTTTGTAACAATATTCCCCCTTTTCTGCATAGTCACAGTTTCATTAGAGTGTTTCGTTGATAATAGAAGAACATCACGCTTGTCCTTCCATTTTAGTATTGTCAAACCATCATTGCTTTCCTTAGCGATATATTCATATCGCATTAATTTTTTTGAAAGTAGGTCTTTTGGAATTCCACGGCGATTTGATCGTATTGTTCCAACCAGATGAGTGTTTTGAGCAACTAGCTTTTTGGCTAATTCAATACTTGTGTACCAATTATCGGTACATATTGTATGGCCTTTACCAAATATATTTTTGCACAATGATAGAACAACATTGGTAGGCGTTGTTTTCTCTCTATCTATTTTTTTCCCACAATAAATTTTGAAGGCGAGCGTGTATCCCGATCCTGAACATAATTTAAATAATTTGATACCATATTTATGTCTTTTTTGTTTTATATATTGTCTGAAGACAATGCGACCTCGGAAAGGAATCAGAGATTCGTCTACGCAAACAATTTCGCCTGGTTCAAAATACTTTTCAAAGTTTTAATTCAACATATCAATGACTGGTTTAATTTTATACAAGCGGTCATTTACATTTTCCTTGTCATTGTCGTTAAAATGCAACATTCGTAGCAAAAGTTCAAACCGATTTCTTGACATTATTGAAGGTGGAAGATTCTGCGAATATGCTGGATCTTTAGACCAATACAAACTTATTTCTGGAAGTTTTACAATTCCCATCCACATAATAAGTCCAAAAAACCGTTTTATCTCGTTTTTGTCTGTTGCTATCCATTCATCTAATCGATACGATGTTTGTTTAGATAGACATTGTTGCGCATACCGATTCGTTTCTGTAACGACAAGATCGAAGAATTCATCACTCATAAACAAAAAATAAATATCTTCCGGTTTTTCGTAAGTTTGATTGCATGTTTTGAAACCAGGTGTACCAACGAAAGGCGTAAGGCGCGGTTGGTTTCCGATGGGATCAGCCCAATCTATATGCGAAGTAGTCATATTGTTTATAGAAGGTTCAGTATTTTCGTCTTCACTACTGGATAAAATGCGAGTGCTGCGTGCAAAAAGGCGATGAAAAGGTATGATTTCATCTGAACTGTCTGAAGAATATTCAGAAAGGTTTCCTCGTGCAATCCTAGGGCGTTTTGTTAAAATTTCTGCGAGTGGCACGTCAGAATCATCACTAGAAACACTGTTGCTGTGTGAGGCCATATCTGCTTATAAGGAGTAATTATTGTAAAATTTGGAAAAGGTTTGAAGAAGAAAAGGCGGGAAAAATTGCAACCTTTTGTTAATGCAAAATATCCGAACTTATAACACTTAAATAATATGTACGTACCGTATTTCCTTCGTTTAACACACTGAACTATAAATCAATCCCAGCTTCAGTAAAGTAGTACGTATTGTATCAACGACACGCGAATAAATGACTGATCGCAGTGCGAGGAATGCAGAAAACAAGTCACGGCGAAACAAAATTGCCCACCACGCCGCGTGGGGCGTATACGCCCCACGATTAAATGAAGGCATGAACAGTAGTACTAAGATGCCCGTAATCGACTGCATATTCAATTTTTAAAAAATTCTTCATTTTACAATGATAATACCAAATGGCTTGAACGGAAAGTTCAGCGTGGGGCGTATACGCCCCACGCGGCAGGGAACGTGTTAATAACTCGTAAACAAAGCCGAATTTGACATTTTCGCAAAGGAAAAAGTTGTTTAGAATCACCCCAGGAACAACCCCTTAAAGGGACTTACACCCTTTCTGGGACACCCTGTATATCTATCACCATCAAACGGTTTAATGTTCCGTTTTGCCTTTACGTTTTCCATTGTTCTTAATTTATCTTTAGTCACTACTAAACACCAACACCACAATACACAGTTTTTTACAATAATCAAAACTAAAGTTAATCGAGCGAAGCCTGGGCCCATAACCTGTTGGAATATTGGTTGTTTAAAGAAGAACAAAATAGTTTGTATTAATTATTTCTCTTTATTTTGCGGCTTAGCAAGCAACGTCTTTACTAGTGGAACTCTCTTTCTTAACTAAAAAAACTGACCTGTGCGCCCAAAAGGGAAAACTGTCGTCCATTTATGCCTGGAGACGGTTATATTTTCAAGTGCCCAGACTTTCTGATTTTTACAGAACACATCTGGCAGCTAATATTAGCAATAATCCAACAATCGTGTAGTTAGGAATTAAAAGAAAAGAAATGTAATAAATGTTAAAAAAAAAATAAATAAATAAAAATGAACAGTGAATTTGAACCTACAAAAAACTTTCCAGCGGTTTAGCAATTTCATGCTCTGCGAGTAAAACCGAAGTTGTTAAAAATATCGCCTACTTTAAAGTATTTATAATAACTGATGTAATATAAATTTGTTTGTTTTATTGAATTTCTTTAATTCCTATGTTAATTTGATGTACGTAAAAACACTGAACATTGCACAAAATACTTCTTTGATAAAGAATATATGAAAATTCGCCGTATAAGTTATGCTGTCATGCAAAAAAACTGCGGGAAAAAACGGTTTTTAATTTTTTTAACTATAGCGCACCTGATCAAAAAATCTGAAAAAAATTGAGAGTAATAGTATCAATAATATGTACTTATTCAAAAAATATAATAATACTTTCGATACTTTCGATATAAAATCGACATTTTTCTGCTTTTATTTGCATTTTTTTTTTTTCAAAATTTTTTGTACTCCAAGATAGGAAAAATTAAACAAAAACATCGTTTCTTAATTTTTATCCCCCCCCCCCCTCTCGATCCCTCGTGAAAATACAAAGTTGAAACTTGGATCTGCTGAAAAAAGCTGAAACTCAAATTGTTTTTTCTTGATAAGCTATCGAATGATTCATCGGAAATCGAATTCGGTTTAGGGAAACTTTTGACCCGCTTATCCGGCTGTGCCTTTTACATAAAACTCCGCAGTCTAGTTATCTTGATCAGAGTCAGTCAAGCGTGTGAGGTATGGTTCGTTTTGACGAGAGTTAAGGCTTGACGATTTAAAATACGATAATACAACTTTCATAATTTTACTTCTTTTTTTATTTGAAAACTTGTTTAACGTAACGGTAAGGTCAAACACGATATACTCCGACTACATTTACTTATTTATTACTAATTGTATAACTTGTTTTACTTGATTATTGTGTATAATGTGTATAATTAAAATAAACTATGTGGGCGTTCTAAATACTTGATTTTATATTGCGTGAGTTCACGGCGAAAGCCAATAGAAGAATATCCTTTCCGATTATTCGTTAGCTATGAAGCCGTCCCCATCAGTATAGCCTGCCTTAGTTTATTACCTTTAAGTTCGATGGGGTTTCCCTTAACAGGGGAAAGCGCTCCGATGAAATAGCCTGCTACAGCCGTATACTTGCCGTGATTTTCTAACACAACGAAATACAATAATACATAAAAATTATTCAATAAGTATTAATAAGTAAATGTTGATGAAATTATATAATGTTTGATCTTATTTCGATGAAAATCGTCTCATCGATCTGGTATAAAAACATTTTTATATAGAAAAAGTTATAAACAAAAAAATTGATGCATCGTTTCTAATATAGCATTTAGTATGCTGGATTTTAAATGTCTGTATTATCTTAACTCTAATTCTATCCTTTCCTTTGTTCGGCGAACTATAGAGGCTCGAGAAATTGTGTCCCCTCTACCAAAATTATCTCAATTCAATTCACTGTACAGTAGACTCTCGTACAACGCTGTTAATATGTTACGCGCTGTATGAGAATTTTCCTGGTATAACACGAATAATATAAACACGTTTAGAATTACTATTGGCATGTCAACTTTTATTTTGTACGTTTTACCAATAGGAACAGTTTTCTTAAGTGAATGGCATATGTACAGTGAACAGCAAAAGTATTCATACGCTTATATCAATCATAAATAAGTACCAATATAAGCAGATTATGTTCATCTAAATATTAATTTGTTAAGTTATTTGTGAAACTACGTCCATTCTTTATTTATTACAAAAATTGAAATACAAAAGTTACATCGTTACAGTTGTTTGTTAAAGTTACTTTGTTACAAAACAGAACAACAACGCAGCGCAAAAGTATTCATACACGTACATTTTCGGAGAAATACCTCTTTCTAAAGTGTGGTGCATAACTTTAGTACCACCCACATTTTTATGTGATTCAAAGTTTTGAGTACGAATATAAAAAAAATCAGTTACATGGACTGAAATAGATGCAACGAATCATAAAGAGAATTTAAAGAGAGCTATTTTTTATTGTTGCATATATATATATACCACCGCAACAGTAAACGAAAATAAATAGTAAAGAAATAATAAAAAATATAATAAAAAGATCTAATTAATTAGTAGGGCAATCTTTGTTTTTAATTAATTTAAAAATGTGATTTTGCACACTCGATTAGTTTTTGAAAAATTTTTGAACGAACTTCGTTACATGCTAGAAATTATTGCACTTTCTAACTGCGAAATGTTTTCGAATCGTCGATTTTCAACATAAATCTTTCTAACAAGGATACCCCAGATGTTCTCCATCGCGTTTTGATCTTAAGAACATTAACTTTATTTGTTTAAAACCATTACATATGAATGGTAGCATTGTCTTGCTGAAATTTCCATTTAATCGCATCGTATTTTCGGAGAAATGGTAAAAAAATTGTTTTCAAAAATTTTTCGTATTCATTCATCTTGAAGGGAAAGCTAAGTTTAATATTCCCCGAATACAGAATGCACTCCTACCACCGAAATTCCTTCTTGAAAAATATTTCGGTTCTTCAAGGAGATCTCGCCAATAAGAATCGTACCTATATGGTACCCATATTGTCAGAAAATATTATCGGAATATCAAGAAAGTTAAATTTCAGTATTTAAAATTGACTTACGCTCGTCTAATCTCGACTCATGTTTGTTCGTGCGTATTCGCGTATTCGTCTTGCAATTTTATGTGTCTCCAAAAGCTTAGATGCGGATATTAACTTTTGTCTTACGATACGTGGATTACGTTGAAGTACACGACGTACAGTCCATCGCGAAACGTTCAGGTTGCATTCTTTTAAGATTTTATTGCAGCTTTTTAGGATGTTACTGGCAGTTTTAGCAATCGCGCTTTCTGTATGTGGAGAAAGTTTTTTTGTTTGGTCTACCTTTTTTATTTTTGCCGTAGATATCGGGATTATTAAGGAAATTTAAAACAACTTTACATAATCGACCCAGTCTAAGAGAAATTTCCCTGATACTGATATTTTCCTCCTTGTATGATAGAATCGCACCCTTTTCTTGTCCCGTTATTAAATGTTATGTTAAAAATTAATGTTTCACGCAAAAAAAGATTTTAGTTTGATATAAAACACGTTTAATCAGATAATCAAGTCGTTGCAACACTAAATTTAGTAAAACAAACGAGATGTTGATGTTGATACAAAAGATGATGGTATAGTTGTGAAGCAGCTGAAAATCACTCTTAACTTCAGAAACGTTTTATTGAAATTTATTATTTTTCAAACCCTTTCAATCCGTATAATTAATTTCTTTTGTATTCCTACTCAAAAATTTAAATTACACGAAAATGTGGATGGTACTAAAGTAATGTACTGAACTAAAAATCGGTATCCATTCTTTCAAAAGCAAGCAAAACATCGGTCTAGATCAAATTGACCCGAACAGTACCAAGGTGATAAATATATCGTTGCTTGAAAAATCGCTAAATATCATATAAAACGAGAATGTTGTCAAAAAATGATTTAATGCCAAAATTTCATTCCAGGTGAGATTAACTCGAACAGTGCACGGGAGTTAATAATTAACGTTTTCGAAAAAATTTATTGCGTTCAATGTTTCGAAATGACGTATTCCAAATAAATATGTTATTATTATTTTAAAACATGGTTTTTTTTTTTAATGGAAACCTTAAATACATATTGTATAACTGATTTTTATAACACAATATAAATTATTTGCGCGCATACGCGACTCTGTGGTTATTTTAATAAATAATTGAAACAGGAGTTGATATAAATAATTGCTAAGAAGGATAACAGATATGTTTAAAATTATATAAAACATATTAAAAACAACTTGACACAATTTTGTGTTTTGTTTAGTAAAATCTATGCTTTTTGTAAAGTGAAAAAATTCTGCAGGCTCATACTGTAGGCTTAATTAAATATTATTTTTGTTGGAGAGATGATAAACGTATCTGTTTTTTTTTTTGTTTTGTTTAGGAATAGAATAAACGTGTGTTCTCCTGATTGCATATGTATATGAAGAGTGCGTAGCTGTTCATCTTACCTCCTATTTTATTATCAACGTATGAAGATAAGATCTATTAAAAAGTTTAATTGTATCAGAAATTGCACTCACGTAGAAGAAATATCTATTTTACTTGACGTGTGACCTAATATAAAAAAAAAAGAAAAGGTAACTTTCTTTTAGAAGACAATATCACAATATTTCAATATACTTTATGTATGATTGTATCTAATTATTTATTGTTAAGTGTTATAGTAGATAGTTGCTTACATGTGATTATAAAATCATTTGTTGTGTTAAAGTATTTGTAAATAATTTACATCAGTCACTCATTTAATAAATAAGCATCATTAATAATCCCAAAGTCACCTTTCGTAAACCTAAGTATATTGGTATTTCAAATGGAAAAAAAAAGTTCTGTATAAACGAGTCAATCGATTGTAAATAAGAATTATTGTTAATAAGCGTGTGCAAAGTGAGGAGAATAAGTTGTATATCGTGTAAATTCAGTTATTGTTATTAAGGCACTGAATATACTATATAAAGTGATTTATAGCAACAGCAGAGTGGATTTTATTCAAATATATTTTTTACACAATGTAGTTCAAAAGTAACAAACTCGACTTTTTTAAAATAATTGAGAAATCCAGTGTACTCAAAAATGGCTTCTTTTATTTGTTACTTCATATTTGAATAATTATATTAGTATGCATAGTGCAAATTATTATTACTATTATTATATTTAAACAAGTGTAAAAAGATGTTTTCGTGCATGTGTTTAGAATTTATATGTACAGTTACAATAGTATTATTATTCAGTTACTAGAGTTATACAAGTTCTGAGCAAATTAAACATATACAGTAAATTGCGGTAACATTTTATTTTATTTTATTTTCTCATTAAATACTCTAGTTTATCATAAAGAGAATCTTATGGGTTCCCTTCACGTATTTTATATGCTCATGATTAAGGTTTTGTTAAATAATTAAGTATTATTATGGCCATACTTATTTTATATTTTTATGAGTAGCACATAAAATACATATTGAAAGTAAATTATTACCATGTGTTACCATTATACTGATCTAGTAACCAATATACTTACAAATGTAAATTTAGATCATTCTCGGATAATTATATTTTATACATGAGATAACATACTTCATAGTATCTATGAAGGTGTATATGTTATTTTTAATTCAATAAAACTAATTATAAATACATTTATATGAAATTTTTTTGATAGAAATTTTGATATCAAAGATATTGAAAAACCTTAGAATAAATTTAAAATATAGAATTTTGACATACGTATGTAGAAAAAAGCAATACTTTAAATCATTACACGCGTGTTATGATTTACATTTTGTTGGTCATATTATAATGATACAACTTTGTGTGTATATTTAAAAAAAAAAAGGCAGCATAATGTTTCCTATATTCTTTTGTTTATATGCTTCTGTGCATATATTTTAAATATCGACTCCAAGAGTTGAATAGTAAACAGATTATTGTTATAAATATAAAGTGACTCAAAAGACTTGCAATTGTTGAATTTATCTATCGTACAAAATGTGATACACGGTAAGACTTTTACAGTCTTATTAATAATAAGCAACTTACTTATTGTAGAATAACACAACCAGTTCTTCAAATTTATCTAAAACCAAATTATAATGTGTAACGTACATTTTGTTCATGTGTAAGAAATTATTCAATGTTTAAGCCTATTTATATTTTCTGATTTTTTTTTTTATTCACAATCTGTATGCATAATTCAAGTAGCTTTAAGTTAGGATAAATAAAGCTATTGTAATATAAAGTATTGTTTAATGAAAAGTGCTCTAATCCTTTCACGAATTTCACTTCTCAAATGTTATTCTATGATAAGACTGTAATAAATCCGTAAATTTTAATTACTGCTGTTACGATGTTTGGTTTATTTGTCTGATTTTTGTCATTATAGTAAATGCAGATGGAACTTTGCAATTATAAAATTTTCCTGTATAATAACACGGCAACGGAGATTACATGTGTACGTTTTTATTTTACCATTGATTATAACTTTATAGTATCGCTATCAGTTTATAGAATTCTATTGTGCTGTAAATCTAATATTTTTATCCATCTGTAATTTGCTATACAAGTTATTCTTATTATTGCGTATGACTGTACCACTTGTATAATTGTGTACTTGTACTTACATTTTTTTACAATATAACACGGTAGTCGTTAGATTGTTTAGATATAACAAAATACAAACCTCGAGTATTAAATATGAAGCAAGTTCAGTGATATTTAATTAATATACATATTATTTGAAATAAATAAAGACTCTCGTTTCAGAAAAATATCAAATAAAATATTTTTGACTTAATTGCCTAATTTTATTTCTCATCGTCCTAAAACTCATGTGAAACGAGTCCTCCTTTTTGGTCAATCCATTGAAGGAATCTACCTGGGACAGGGACTTTGACAGTGTGGGTAAAATAGTAAAACTTGTTTAACACGTTGGACCGCTCACCGCAGATCGATTGTGCTTCTACCAAAGTCCAAATTCACTCTGAACCGCAGTGTAACGCACTATGTACATCGCTGTTTTCGGTAAAACTTGTTTTTTTGTATAAAATATGAAATTTGAAGTGGATTTACTGTTTATTAACAGTACATACTTTCCTCGTTGCATGAAGCATTAGATTAAAAATATAATTTCTTCATATCTTTCAATTAATTTTTTTTTTTTTTTTTTTTAAGTTACAACCTCCTCTGAAAGCTAATCGATTGCTAAACCTAATATTCAAGCCTGTCTCAGTATTCACAGATTCTTCAAAAATTGCAACCTTAGTATACAACGTGTTTCTTTAATAACAAATTAAATTTATTTTTAAGTTAAACTGTTTTATCTTTCAGTTAAGATATATTTGGAGCAAATATTATAACTCCTAAAACTTTTGAACGCCCTTTGGGTCATTTTTGATACAATCGAGTTTTCCTTTCATTCAAAAATTTCCTAATTTTGATCAATATATAAAATAAACCATTGTCAATAACCGAATTTCTTTGTTTCAATTTTATGTTAAGGACACATTTTTATCCAAAATAGGAATTTTTTTTTTCTAGTGAAATAAGAGAGCGCTTGAGTCGAAAAGAATTTGAGGACAGTAGCAAAATTGATCTGTTTGTTTGTCGTTGATTCTGTTTGTTATTTTCAATTTTTAATCTCCTTCCAGTTTTATTCATTTTAGAATATCATAATTTGTTGTCGAATAAATTCTGGTTAATTTAGCTTTTTTCGGTCCATTTGTAATGTTTTATTTATGTACGTATGTGTTTATATATGTTATTATTATAATATATTTGTGTTACAAATGGAAACTGTTGTATGTTACTTGTAAAATCCTGCCAAATTGGAAGAAAAAGGTCACACAAAATCGGGTGATAGAGCCCCCACGGAAAGATAGCCGTCACTCAGATTTGAGTGACGCGGTGGTCAACCTTTTAAAGAAATATACTTTTATTCAATTGTTTTGTTTACTCGATATGTACACATGTATAACTTTTCTAAGAGGTTTTCATATCGACTTGTTTTCACCCTCTGTCTTCGGAGTCATCGATGTGGGGAGAAAACCCCGAACTTCCTCCAAGTAACTTGGACACTTCGCGAATCCATTGTGGAAACGCGCCGAAGACACGAATCAGGTGCGACGCTTCGATAGCCAAAACCCTTGAGGCCCCAAGGCCCCGAATATTAGTGACTCTTCGAGTGCTACGGTCAGTTCATTCTTGCCCTGTGACACTGGACTTGGATGCCCTGCGCTGCATTGTCTGAAAATGCCTAGTTTATTTCAACTAACCATTCAGACTTTCTATTTTCTTTAGTTTGTACGGACGTAACAATGAATACAGTCATTTAAGAATAAATTCGGTTCGACCTCCATTAGCACCAGCATACGAAGGAACCGCGTCAAATATTAGAAAGGCCGTCACTCGTGTACATATAATTAAAGTCAATGAAAAAATATGAGCGAAAATACCAAATCCAAACAAAATTTTAACCCTTTTCACTCGAAAGGTGACTCTTACTCACCACTTGGATTAATGCAGCATCTCTTTAAATTTTAAATATTCGAATTTATCTGCATTTCATAACGCAGCATTGTATTTAAACTGATTTTATTTAAGTTTGTTTGCTTTTACTACTTATAAGAACCGAGCCAAACGATCCAATTAGCGACGGTGAGCATGAATTTGACATTCGAATATAGCGAAATAAATAATAGTGACGAAGACAGTGATCGAGTAATTGGTCCAAAATCAAACCAAAAACATATTTTTGCAACACTTGTCCTGAGAAATTAAAAATGTATTTTACCGAGTGCTTCCCAAAATATCGTACGAAGTAAAATTACAAAGTTTAATATTGAGTATTAAGTCTTGTATAATGCAGAAATACAGGAAATATTGCATTAATCCAAGTAACGAGTGAAAGTCACCTATCGAATGCAAAGAGTTCTAATTCTAATTCTAATACTCCTGAACACGATGAATTTTTATTTTTCCTTGGTATGTCTCTATAACCGTTTACGACTGGATCGGATGTAATTAAAAACATAGACATTAAGCCGAAATTTGTTGAAAATTGAAAATATTTCCTACTATCGTCGATCCGGAACCTCCTTGAATCTTTATTTAGTAACAAGCACGATTTAATTATATCCGCGCTATGAAATAATATTTTTTGCATTGTAACGGGCACGTAAAACCATTTATGTAAAAAGTACAGGTCTTTCACCTCGGAAATCAATTTTCGAACGTAAGCCATTTCGAACGAAAAGAAGTTAAGAAACATGTTCTGGTATTTCACAACGAAGTTCATACTTTATGACAGTGTTTGATCACTTTTGTAACAATACGGTATGTAAATAATATTGTATTAAATATATCAATTTTGGCATTTTTTATATTTTGCAGCAATCTTTTACTTTGTTCTCTACTTATTTACGTTTTTCAAAATAAAAAAATTTTTTTTAATTTGTTAAATTGGTTTAAATAAGATAAATACCATAAACTAAACAGGTTAGTAGCGTCAGTCACGGATGACCACCATGGCCCCATTGAGAAGGTAAACTCCAGGCAGTCAATGTGTTAAGGAAAGAGCTGAAGGGTGGTAGTGCGTGTAATAAAACACAAGTGTTTAGTTAAGTTTTATTTTAATACTGACTCTTTTCGCGACGAGTCAGTCAGAATTTCGAATTTGGCATTACCTAATTGGCTAAGGCAAAAGTTTAGTCAACGCGCTTTCTGCGGGAACGGGATGCGACATGGTGGGCAAGACATCTTGCCAATTGACACTAAAAAAAAAAGAAATGATAAAATTATGGTCCGAAAAATTACTGTATATTGAGAACTTTATTTTTAGCGAATCAAGTGTCTTACGCGTATAACAGTTTCTCTGTTCATTAATGCACCTTTTGAGAGTACAACAAAATTTTGTTGAAAGTTTTTGATCATTTTTTCTCTTCGTTTAAGCACAGACGAGGTACAGGATAGACCTAACATCACAGACAAGGTACAGAATAGATTTAACATTCAATGTTTTTTTGTCCTCGCGATCCCACGAGCCCCCTTACCATTTTAGTGTCACTAATAGCATTAATAGCATTAATAGTGGTTAGAATTAAACCTAAACGCAGCTAAGGAGTTACGTGAATTAAAATAGCCTGGCGTATATAAGATGGAAAGTTTAAGTAAAAATACTTAAATATCTCTAGTATTTATGGTTGTATGAAAAAATACTGTAACGAAGTTACATTATTTTAAAGGGAATATCTAACAGCAACAGATAATCTTTTCACGAGTTCAGTTTTTTAATGAGATTCTAAGGTTATCTATGTTTTTTATATGGAACCATGTTTGATTTTTCTATATTCTTATAGAAGGCACAATGTCTCAAGATATTGATATTAATATTGCTTAATGTTATCGAACCATTATTTATCTTTTCCTATTTAACTCTTTCGAACGGTATTTTTTCTATTTGAATTTTATCTATGTATTTATTTATTATTATTTCTTGGTAGAAATTTATAGTATCAAGCTGAGGATGAGTGTACCGTCCCTGTCCATCGAATTAGGACCACCTACGAAAATTTCACGTTTACGGCTATAACGTTATGTCATGTATGAAAACTGTCTTTGGTTATTCAAATTATTACTAAATACGTTGATAACGATGCATACACAGCAATTGATTTGTTACTATTGCGATAATAATCAAACTGTGTGGGTGATGAGCGATTCCGAAACCAAAACCATCCCTTTGCTCCCATGGCCAGGCAATTCTCCCGACTTGAATGCCATGGAAAATGTTTGGAGCCTACTCAAAGGACTAGTTTATAACTCTCCAAGCACCATATTATCTGAGTTGAAAACAAAAATTACAGATATTTGGGAAAATAATGAAGATATAAAGCATATGATCGAGCAATGTATACAGAACATGCAGTACAAGCTGTCGTCAAAGCAAAAGATGGAAATT
>SMSQ01021825.1:0-12312 GCA_019453375.1 Ctenoplectra terminalis | reverse complement strand
TTTAAATGTGATCGATGTAAACAATTTTCAACTATTCCATTCGGTAGGAAAATATTCATATTACCAGCCATATATTGCACAATCATAGAAAACGTCAAATATGTTCGCGACTCTTCGANGCTGGGTATCGTATAAATACTGTAGGGATTTTAGGTTGCAGACGGGTGTCTCCATAAATACATATTAATGGACACTGTCTTATGAACAATAACTATTTATCAACTAATAACTATGCTCAATAATACAATACTCGTTCTCTATTTCTCTTTACTCGACTCTCGACTCTGCTCGACTCAACTCTGACTCCACTCTGACTAACCTCCGACTAACCTCTCCACGCATTTTCTCCATTCATTTATTCCCTGATTCTCTCTTCTTCTATTTCTCAATCTCGTTCACTCTGCTCAGGCATTCCCAGAAACTCTTCGGTCACACGATATTCCCTGTCACTCGGTCCAAATACTCTTTTCTCGCACCTCTATCGCTCGGCCCAAACACTCGTCTCTCGCAATTCGATCACACTGTCCCAAACACTCTTTATTCACACCTCTATCACTCCAGATTAAACATTCACACCTCAGACTTACCATTCCCACAATACGATGGGCATTGTAAGTATGTATGGTGCTTTTTTTTTTAATGATCATAGAGCATATGTGTTAAAGGAAGGCGCCCATGTTTTGCATGTGTTTGTATAAACTCTATATTCCTAAAAGAAAAACTAAAATGACTTTTTCTCAGTGGCCTTCACTTTAGGGTATGACCATCAATTAGGGTTTGGGGATGCCTGCGAACATCCCAGGTACGAATGTACGTGCTGACTTGTTTCTTTTTTTTTTCCTTAGTTCTAACCGTGTGCCCGTCTTATACACATCTTCCTAAGACTATCTAAATATATACTTTTCTTCCACCGTGTCTTAAACATAATTATTTAAACACTCCTCCACGTAACCTCCTCACAGTATGATAGTTTTCGAGATACCATTTTTCTGCTGAAACTTCAAGCGCTCGTTTCACCTCCTAAACTTGCGATTGGGCAGCTATAAAAAAATACGTGTCCCTTATTTTCATCTGCTAAATGTGTTCACCAAGTTTCATCAAAATCGGAGACGGACAGTTCGATATTTATGTGTTAAATTATATAATTTAATATATCTGTATAGAATAAATACTATTTTTTCTAATTTATGCCTATGATTTTTAAATATGAAAAAATTGAATGACTACAGTTGTTGATATTATTCAATAGTCGAGCGACTGTAGTCGCCCATAGTATGCAAACAGAAAGTGTTACTGTTTCATTAACCCTTTCGCTGTGAAGGTCTTTGAAGAAAAACGCGGCCATAGTATAGGTGGCACGTGTTATATCGTCTCGTTATAACAATTCTTTGTGCTTTTATGTACTAAGTTATCTAATTTAACATATCTGTATAGAATAAATACTATTTTTTCCATTGTATGCATATAATTTCCAAATATGAATGCGATTCATCGAGCGATTACAGCTGTTGATATTATCGAATAATCGAGCAACTATAGTCGCCCGGAGTACCGAAAGGGTTAAGATAATCGGGTAACGAACTGATGAATTAAGATATTTTAGGATAATCGAGTAACGAACAGATGAATTAAGATATTTTAGGATGATCGAGTAACGAACTGATGAATTAAGATATCTTAGGATAATTATGTGGATCGTAATGTTTCAATCTTATAATGTTTTAATCTTATAAATTTTATATAAATTTGATACCATTTTTAGTATATTGACTGCTACGTTATTTTTGGTAAACCGGTTCCTGACGTCAATTTTAATTAAATTTTTTTTTAAATTAGATACGTCATACTCTATATTGACAGTTTCTCGACCGGAGGCGGAGTTCTACAATTACAAACCGAAATCGTTGAACGTGCATAACGCCAGATGATAGATCAAATCAAATTCTCGTGCAGCGGTGTGGCGAATCAAATGAAACAACTAAAAACTCGCGTGTAGAGAAACGTTAAAAGCACTGAGCCGCGTCTATGAAAAATTCGCTTTATTTGCCGCAAGGGATACAACGTAAAATTTTCTCCGATTTTCCTACAGATTAGTATTTAAATTAATTCGTGTTATATCGCGCTCGTTTCATCAATTTTATTCTAAAAAATTTCATCCTGCGCGCGTTTGTCGACATACATTTACGTGTAAATGGATTTTTATTTTTGTAATTTTTTTCACATATAAAATTATTCCTTCATCCAAGATCGTTATTTTTCCAATTTTGCTTTTCGATTTATAATTTTGATTCTAACTGTAAGACGATTATACATCTTCTAATTAAAAACTTTTTGATCAGAGATCGAATTCTGTAGATTCTTTTTAAAAGAAAACCGTTCGCTTACTTACTCTTCCTATTTAATTAATTGTTCTTAAACTTTAAATCTTCGAAGAATATAAATTAATGCCCGTATGGAATACGAACGAATCGCATAAGATATACGAAAGAATCAAGATTCTCAGGCTTGACCTATTTTTGCTATGATCCTTGTGCATTTTAGCTCTAAGTGTGCAGCAAGAAACTTTCACGAAATTACTTAAACAACTTTTAAATTGGCAGTTATACTAACTAAGAGATTCATTGAGATCTATGTATTTATTAAAATGACAAATGCAAGCGAACGCGTAAAAATAAAATCCAAGTTTCTAACATAAATTTTCGTACGATTTATTGTATTATTTTTGCTGACTCAGGTCCAGAATCAATCTTCCATTTTCATATAGATACTGTATTTTTTTTTTCTTTTTTACACGAATATTTTTTACACTCGTTCTTCAGGAACGTATTTATCATGGAAAAGGAAAATTAGGTGTATACACGTATATATACAAAGTGTCCTAAAAGGTCTGTAAGTCCCCTTAAGAAATGGTTCCTTAGATGATTTCAAGCAACTTTTTCCTTTGCGGAAATGTCAAGATCAGCTTCGTTAACGAGTTATTAACGAAAAACACTAACCAATCACAAAGTGAGTTAAGCGGCTGGCCGCCAGCGAGAGCGTTGGCTGTGTGCCGCGCTTATGCTTCGACGAGCAAGTCAGAATGTACCGAAGCAACTGTTGACATTGAGTATCGAATAAAAGTTACATCAACCAAATAAATAAATGATTATTTGTTGGATTATTGCCAATGTTAATTAAATAAAAACTATTAGCTTAAGACAAAAATGAGTGTCACTGTTCTTAGGAATGTCTTTGAACAGACAAAATAATAGGACTGTCAGATGTGTCCTGTAGAAATTCGAAAGTCTGGGTGCTTGAAAATATAACCGTCTCCAGGCATAAGTGGACGACGGTTTTTCCCTTTTTGAGAACTCAAGTCAGTTCAGTTGAAACAGAGAGTTGAATGAATAAAGACGTTGCTGACTAAACCGTGAAATAAAGTAAAATAATTAACAAAGACTATCTTGTTTTATTTAACACGTTGACTGCCACGCGCGTTTACGGTAAAATCTGCTTCAGGCCACGCGTACCGCTGTACGAAGCGTATTCTTCGTTATATTAATTAATTTAGTTTACTTATTATATAATTAACTTATTTTAATTATATAATTAACTTAGTTTATATTAATTAATATTCAATAGTTTTGTTACTTCCTCAGCGAAATATCTTTTTAAATACATACGAATATTCGCAAGTAATCAAACAAGCGTCACCCCAATACGGGTGACGCGGCCCGATCAGAAACTTCACTGTCACCCGAATATGGGTGACGTGGCAGTCAACGTGTTAAACGTAACCAATATTCCAATATTATTCGTGTGGAACAAATAAACTGAGCTTCAACGCTCGTTCACAATTGCTTCGATACATCCTGACTTGTTCATCGAGGCACAAGCACGGCGCGGAGTCAACGCTCCTGCTGGCGGCCAGCCGTCTTACTCGCTCTGCGATTGGTCAGTGTTTTTCGTTAATAACTCGTTAACGACGCTAAATTTGACATTTTAGGAAAGGAAAAAGCTGCTTGAAATCATATCAGGAATCATACCTTGAAGGCATTTACAGACCTTTTGCGACACCCTGCATACTCCAACCATAACCTCAATCAACCCTTTGATCAATTCAAAAGCACAGCGCATTTCCACTACCGATGCATAAGAGTAGCTTTACGAGTCATTTCCTTCAAGGACCGTTCAGAATCGCGGCATTACGACATATTCTTCTTCGCTTGTATGTCTGAGCAATTTCACCGTTGCCATTTTCCACGGCAGTCGATTAATCTACCGTCGAGGGTGTTCCGGCGAAGGGGAAGCGGAACAGGAGCGGCGAGCAACCAATTTCACAGCGGAAAAAGTTTAATTACACCCAACGCTGGCGACATATTCCGGTGTAAACAGCTGTATACCGAACTACCAGAGAGAGCCCAACCAAAGACGGTCCGCGACTCTTGCCGAGCTGAATTTTTCTTCTGTCGAGACGCGATGTAACGCTTGCTTGATCACCGGATGCCGTTTCGTTATCGTTCCACCCCTTTCCTGGACGTTGCGCCTCTTTTTATCTTGTACACGCCGACCGGCGTTCACTAGGTGGAGTTTAAATTGGTCCGCTTTCTGCCGGCAATCAAAGTCTAATCAAACTTTAACGAGTATCACGAATGCTCCCTGGACGCTCGTCCGGCACGGGAATTCAACGGGGTTCGGTCTGCGACAGCATCGCTGGTAAGGGTTACGCCGGATTTACGGCTCTTTTAAAAATTTCAACGATCAGTCGATGCCATCGAATATGGACAGCCGTCGCGAAACGAAACGGCTGAATTAAATTTTACCAATCGGTTTGATTTCTCTCTGTTACCACTGATCGCCAGAGCTCCGATTAATCGCTGAAATACATCGAACTTTTCGCCACTGAATAGATTTAACTGGATGATCTTTATTGATATTTTCTTGATTTTGTGTTATTATTTTTTGGTAACGTATTTTTTTAAATAATATGTATGTATGTGTGTGTATGAGATGAGATTTTTAACCCTGTTTTCTACTGATTTACTACGTAAGAGGTAGCTCTTGTTAATTATGTGGATTACCATAATTTGAAAATTAATTGAATTAAATAAATATTATAAAAATGTTATAGACGCTTCTTTTATTACTGCCTAATTTAAATGTGGCTTGTAATGGGAAGAAAGTTCCTCATCTCTGCACTATACGTTAGTAATCCTTTAAAATCTTCTTTTCTATATTTAAACAAATTTTAGACATATGAAATATATAATATTAAGATAATAAACGCAAAAATAAAATACTAAATAACTAAATATTAGTGCGTTATTGCGTTTATTGTTGAAATTTTTATTTTATCTATAAAATTTTCTTTTCCAAACTTTTAAATATTTTAGACTTATAAAATATACAATATTAAAACAATAAACGCAACAATAACGCACTGATATTTAGTTATTTAGTATTTTATTTTTGCGTTTATTGTTTCAATATTGTATATTTTCCAAGTCTAAAATATTTTACAATTCAAAAAAGAAAATTTTAAAGGGTTACCAATGTACAGTGTAAATGAGTAGAATAGCAGAGTTAAAAATCTAGCCTCATATATATATTAAATACGTTATAAAAAAATAATGACAGAAAACAAGTCCAACCACTTAAATCCATCCACTGACAAAAAGTTCGATATATTTCTGTGATTAATCGCAGCTCTGGCGATCATTGGTAACAAACAGAAATCAAATAATAATATTTAAACAAATATTTAGTTATTTAGTAATATAATATACTGAAAATTATACTATAATAATAAATTAAAAATTAAATACTAAACGTGATTAAAAAATACTTAAAAGCATAGTGTTTATGTAAAAACAAACTTCATTTCGGGTCATATAGACGCGAGGTGGAAAGCAAAATTAAGTTAGTTAAAAATATTTTTTAGACAGTATTGAAATAGCTTACAAGTTCAATAAAAGAGCTGAGATCGCTTTTTGTTTTTTTATACGAAACCAAATAATTTGTTTATATCTCATAATCTCGCACAGGATATTAACCATAAGACGAATTGAATCCGTACAAAGTGTGACATTTTTATTCGCATAATATAAAATTTACAGCAATGAAAGTAGCAGTTCTGTTTTTGATTTTATATTATACAGTAATTTTATCTGCGGGTTTATCTTTGAATTTAAATTTAAACTGAATATTCTCTTCGCGCAGCTTTAATTAAATTCATTTAATACGAAACCCTCTGTAGAACCGTATTTAAATGACTGATAAAATTAATTAAGTAAAATATCCATGACTGCGGTTGCATTAATTTTGCAAATAAAACGTGGCCATCCTACGTATATTAATATAATTTTTAATATTCGACCATTTACGGCTCTTTCATCAGTTTTCTATATATTAAAAAATATTTTCGTATAAGTTCAAAATACTTATTGCACCATCCTGATCAAAGCTTCAGTTACAATTAATCATAAAATCATATAAATGCATTTAAGAGGGTTATTGGAGAATTTAGAATAGTAGCTTCGACTCCTTTATTTGCATAAAATTAAACAATTTCTCAAATCTATATAGAAAACTTTAATTATTAAAAATTAAAAATTTTAGTACAATTTAGTTGTAATAATTAAACGCTTCCTGAAATTTAATACTATTTATCATCGTTTTCAATTTTTAATTCCAAATAAATGTAATAACGATTTTCATATATGATATTCCAAAGTGAAGTTATAAACGGTATAACAGTTCAAAGATTAAAAAATTTTAACGTCCATTTCATATTTTTTTATTCACCGAGGTACAAACCATAATTAATCATTAACTCTCTAGAGTGCCATGTGACTTCAGAGTTACATGCTCGTGTATTTATATTTAAAACAATTTATTTCATTTAGTTATCATTGTACTATTAAATTTTGTTTCTGTGTTAATGTAATGATACCACAGTACATCTGTAGAAATTATTATTTTAAAAATTTTGCGATCAAAGTAAAATATTGTAATCAATCGTAGTTCGTTTCTCTGATAAACAAACACAATTCTAACTATAGAGGGTTAAAATAAATAAATAAACCAATTTTTTTCATTTCATGTCTGTGTATTCAAATATTTAATATTACTTCCATATGCTATTGAATAATAAAAACTAAATGTTAAAAATTTTAATCGAGACGTTATATTTTTCCCAATTACAAATCGATGAATTCTTTCAATTATGTACACGAACCGCTTCTAAAAATTATACAACAAATAGTCACATCAGAGACACAAACTCATTGTCAGTTTCATTCAATATGCCGAATAACTTTTTTTTCTTTTTGCTTAGGAACATAATACTACTTACGGTAACGTAGATATTCCCTTTTATGCAATTAAATTCTGCAACACTGGCCTCGCCGAATTAAACGCAGTTAGAGGGGAAATGTAAATATAACGGGCGGCGTCGAAAAAGAGCGCCTCTGCACCGCCATTTCTGCGTTATTTAATTCAATTCCCTGGTTCGTTGCCGCTATACGCGCAGTGCAATATCACCCATGTTGGTTCGCTTCGTGCAATTTCAAATAATCATAATTTTATGCTTTCTTTCTTGTATCAGTGTTACGATACCGCGAATCGAGCATTCTAAATTCTTTCCTATCGTCTTGGAATTGCAACACACGAGTTAGTCCCCACGCTACGTGTTTCAATTTCGATCATTGTTTGGTAAATTACATTGCGGACGGACGACTAAATTTCTCGTATTTTATATTTTATATCTTGAAAAGGTAAAAATGGTAATCGACGGTGTATGAAAGATTACTTTTGAAAATAATCTTAACTCAAACTTTTTAATAACAGAAAGATCTCTGCAAACACCACGAATGTGAAAACATAAAATATTATGTATCCATTACTTATTAACCCTCTATGGGATTTAAAAGTTAGAAACTGATGTATCAATACGTATAAAATATGTATAAAAATAGTGCAAAATGAATCCTACATAAAATAATAATATATTGTAAAACATAAAATATTATGTATCCATTACTTATTAACCTTCTATGGCGCCATGTGAGTTCAGAGTTACATACTGATGTATCTATATTTTAAAAAATTAATTTTCTTTAGTTATCGCTGTACTATTAAATTTGATTACTGTATCACTATAGCGACACCACGATCCATCTACGGTAATTATTAGCTAAAACATTTTCAAATCAAAGTGAAAAACTGACGGCGCGAGAAGGATGGAGATCGTATCGCGTGAAGAAGGCGCGAGAGCCTTTGTAGCTGGTCGGTTTGATGTTGACTGTAATTTTGTTGCGAAAAAAACGTGTGTTTTCATTGTAGGAGGTATAATTTAAGGCTACGAAACGATTTTGAAAGTGAAAATTTGTTTTATTTGCTTGTAACTGGAATTTTGTTCGTTTCGTGGAATAAATTTGCAATTGATCACGGTTTCTTACTTTGATTTAACCCTCTATGGCTTTGCGTGACTTAAAAGTTACAAATTAATGTATCTATATTTTAAAAAATTTGTTTCATCTAATTGTGACTGTTCTATTAAATTTGATTAGTGTATCATCGTAGCGACACCACGATCCATCTGTAGCAATTATTAGTTTAAAAATTATCAAATCAAAGTGAAAAACTGTAATCAGCCGTAATTTTTTCTCTAATAAGCAGACAAAATTCGGGCCATAGAGGGTTAATAAAACAAAAGAAACTTTCGGGACAACCTAATACGTCGTTTGAACAAAAATAAAAATTGTGTTTCATCGATTTTATAATAGAATCAGATCCAAATAAAACAATGATTTATTTTTTAATTCTTCTAAAAGTTAAAGAATTAGTTAAAGAATATGTCTGAAGACTTTTCTTTGAAAAAAATCCAGCAGTTTTAATTCAGCACTACCCGGTTCGCGAAAGGTTAAGAACGAAAAATTGAATTGTTGATTTAACGAGGAATTTACAAAAAACATGCACGACAACGAGTCCTTCTTTCACACGAAAATATCGTTGTTGCTCGGCCATGTTCTCTATAATCACTTCGTTTACAAGGTTGCTCTACTATGCTACTAATTATTTCCCTAAATCGTGACGCTGTTTCTCGGTGTAAAGTGTCTGTTTCAACTGTTATGCGACCGAGCATGGTTTTCATGGAACAGCAAGAAATTCATGTTTTCCACAGTTTTGTTTTTTTCTATATTCCGTCTTTTCCTTTTGTCACTTGTTTTCCTTTGTTTTTTCTTTTTTTTTTTCTTTTTTTTTGTTTCAACGAGCATTAAAACGGAAATGCAACCGGAAAGAGCGCGCTATTCAGGACGTAAACGGTTTCCGCGCTTGAAATTTAAACGTCCGTTCTGGCGCATAAATTCGAGCAGCCAGCATTAGTCAAATTCTCGAGTCGCTTCTTGGATTCAACTTCCGAACGGACGAAACGTACTCCGTTAATTGAACTGTTGCGGCGAGACGTTCTGAATACAGTATTGGGTAATTATTTACTGTAGGGAACGTTTCACCGATTTTGATGGTTTTAACATTAGGTAATACATTCGTAATTTTTTACGGAAATTTTATAAATTAATTACGAAAATTCTATAAATTAATTCCAGAAATCTTATAAATTAACTACGGTGCCTTTGGAGAGATTTTCCGTGATTTTAAAAGTATAGATACACCTTTGTCTCGATTGCATTACATATTATTTTATATATTTTCCACTTTGATTTCTTCGACAGAAGAAAGTATACTTTAATCGTGTTAAAATATGTTGTCAAGATCAACGTTTTGAATCATTTTTTTCTACACATGTACACTATAGCTTAAAAGTATCCGGACACTCGCTTATATTTGACAGAATGTAATTTATAATTTTGTTATTTAATTGTTATTGTTACAGCTATCTGTAGCAGAATATTATGATATAATAAAATTATTGAGCTAGCGTGAAAAGTAGGGTGAAAAGTTTTTAAAGGAATTCATTTTTTTAAAAACGTTTTTAAAAAAATTAATATTAGTATTAGTATTAGAAATTTAAAAAAGTTTTTAAACGAATTAATTTTTTTAAAAACTTTTTACACAGTTAAATTTATTTCTTTTATTCGGAGATATCAATACCGACCGGTCTCTCCCGTTGGTCCAACTATCCCAACGAGCCCAACTTACCCTACGTCTCTTAAAAAATTTCATAAACTTCGAAAATGATTTCTATACAACCAAATCGGACAAATTTACTAACCTTTTCCTTTATCGAGCCAAGACAACCAAACTGTTTTCCCTTCGTGACATTAGCGAACCACCGATGCCTTTGAAAAGTTCCCAATTAATGGCTAACGAATAATCCGTTCGCCTGACAGCGAGCAAACACGCCACGCAACGAAACCAAACAGCCTTATTAATACTCGTCGAGCAAACATTTTCGCGCAAACACCAATTAGCAGGTACGATACTATCGGTGCCGTACGGAAAAATCGGCGCGGCAAAAGCAAGCGACGCCGCGCGCGAAACGGACACCGGCCCGTTTAATAATTTACAACGCTTACGCTCGCCGGAGCAAAATTTACAACGCGCGACATCGGCGGGACTAGCTTTAGCCCGATTAAAGCCCAAAGCGACGGCGGTTCCTAACGGCTGATTTACGATTCAACCCCTACAGCGACGCGTGCACACGCTTCCACGCCTCTGCACGCACGCACCACGTGTTCGGATGGTGAAAGTCTGACGCAGAGAACGAATTGGATGCCGAGCGAGTTCTACGCAGGAATCTTTGTTGTTTCGTTGTATAGAAATATTTATTTTTATTTCTACAATTATTAACACTTTACCAACCGGGAGCTTATTAACCCTCCATGGCTTTGTGTTACTTAAAAGTTAGAAATGAATGTATCTATATTTGAAAAAATTTGTTTTATCTAATTGTCACTGTTCTGTTAAATTTGATTACTGTATTACTGTAGCGACACCGCGATCCATTTACAGTAATTATTAGTTAAAACATTTTCAAATCAAAGTGAAAAACTGTAATCAATCGTAATTTTTTCTCTGATAAGCAGACAAAATTCGGGCTATAGAGGGTTAATCGGCTTTTCGTTGATTGTTTCATCAGTCAACGTTTATCTACCGCTTGCTGCTTAATACTAACATTGTGAAAATAAAAAATTTTATCAAATTTAATTAGCCTACAATAAAAGAAACGATATACTAAGGACTTTCATGAATTTCAATTTAAAAACAGAGTTGCAGGAATAAGCGCTTATATTTCCACACGATAGCCAAAACCGAGCCGGTGTTAGCTATGTATCCGCGCACAAATGAACCGGTCGGTAAAGTGTTAAGCTCGAATTCCTGATACTTGTACTTAACACATTCGCGATCTTTGAAAATTTTCATAGACTCCCATAAACGGTCTTTGAAACCGTTAACAACAATATTGTCAAGGATGATCTGTGTACTTGTGTATAGAGTTGGAGAATCTTCGTTGCTGATTGTAGAGATTGTAAAGAATCGTAGAGATTTTCTATTCGTCTATTAACACGTTGACTGCCACAGTGGTCATATGTGACCGGAGATTGTTTCTCGTGTAGCGCCACGGTGGTATCGGTGACCAGAGTGTTTCAAATATTTATAATTGTAAAAATTAACCCTCTTTGGGACGGTGTGACTCAAAAGTTACAAACTGATGTATCTATACTTTTAAAAAATTAATTTTGTTTAGGTATCACTGCACTATTATATTTGATTACTGTATTACTGCAGTGACACCACGCTCCATTTACAGTAATTATTAGTTAAAACATTTTTAAATCAAAGTGAAAAACTGTAATCAATCGTAATTTTTTCTCTGATAAGCAGACAAAATTTGGGCTATAGAGGGTTAAACGAAGATTGATGGTGAATGAATTTTGAACATCATCATCGCTATTAGAGAGTACTTTGAAATAAAGTGTGCACTATTCAATGATTATAAATTTTTATTAGAAGATCAAAAACGAGAGATTCATTTTTGTCGAATCTTCTATCTACCGGTGTGGCGTCTCTGAGCCATGGCGTCTTCTGAGCCATGGCGTCTTTTGAGCCATGGCGTCTTTTGAGCCATGTCGTACTGATCAAAACATGTGATTTCGGCGTGGCGGTCAACGCGTTAATTTTTCAATCCTTCTTTCAATTAATTACTTAATTCTCAAGTTTTTTTAAAATACTCGCGTTATTCCTGAAACGACCTGATAAATCGTTGAGTTCCTTTGAAGAAATGATAGTCACTTTTTAGTATAAAAAAGAAGAACTCTGTCTAAAATATAATTGTACTGATTACCGTATCGTTACAGAATAATTTCGACT
>SMSQ01021823.1:0-11688 GCA_019453375.1 Ctenoplectra terminalis | reverse complement strand
TTTTTTTTTGGAATAATCCAAAGAAGAATCCATGATTCTGATACCAAAGCACTGGTATTTTACATCATCGAAGAATAATTAGTCGGTACTGTTTTTATCGCTTCAAAATTTCTCTCGTTCTACAAACTCGAAGACATCGAATTATTAAAGCAGAAAGAGTAACTCAAGGGTCTCGATTAATTAAAAATTCGTCGATGAAATTTAATAAAGACTCAGGAATTCTATGGAACCGAACCCAGAAATTCAATTCCATTCAATCTATTGGAGCAGTTTCCACAATGCGTTTCTTTTTTTTTATCAAATGAAACGGTCTTTCATCGCTTGTCAATATATGCACTTTCCAATCACGGTATACGCCTTTTTTTAATTTCTCAAAACAATACCATACTATCTGTTAAAAAAAAAAAAAGTTTCATCAAAAGAGGTGCTTTTTCTTCAAAGTTAGAGTAACGAACGAGATTAAAGTAATATCGTTTCGCGGGAAATTTCAACGCTCGTCATTTTCAAAAGGGACTCGCATCGTGTCGCGTGAAACGATAGAACGAGAAAGGAAAGACGACCAACGTTATCTTGTCGCGCGTGATTAAAGTTTCATCTAAAATATTCATCAGATTCGCTTATTAAAAACAGGCACTCACGCTTTCACGACATTGCCACGGTCGTATTCAACGACGGAGAACAACGGTTGCACTTTCACCGTATGCATTCGAGTCAATTTTGTGCAAAAATATTCGAAGTACGGCACACTTTAGTCGCAAACGACAGCCCTATGATTTATTCCTCGCTCGGCAGTTTGAAAACGCGTCAAAATGGTACTCGCGGAATCGATAGCTCATAAACGTCGAAACAAGACACTTTATCGCAGATCCGAAATAATTGTGTGTATTATAATTTTGACAAAATTACCACGGATATTCTCGACAGAGAATTAGATCGAACGATGAATGAACTTCTGCTGTAAATATTTGTCCCTCCGGAAAAACCTTATTGATCTAGTGTGGCTAATGGTTTTTGCTCTCCATTAGTAGACAATTATCCTTCATTTTCGAACCGGAAGTTCGAAGGTAAATATCGTGCAAGAAATGCGATTTCGAGGCGGATAAGAGGAAAAACACGAAAGCGCACTTTCACCTCGCGAGACTTTGAAAATTCCATTTTTCCTAGCTACAAAAATTTTTATTCGTACACTAATCTCAATCTATCCTCGCGTATCTATCAAAGGCATCGCCTCGGTTAATAAAATTTTCTCCAAAATTAATTTACAGGTACCGTTTACCATTTTTCTTATCGAACAAGTTTTTAAACCAAACATCGTGCAGTGGACACTGAAGAAAATTGATTTTCGCGTACCTAACAGAAAAGCACCATCGAGGCCTCAGGATACGACACTGTCCAACCGTAAACTGCAATTTCGATCGAATCCTCTCGTGGAACGGAACGATCACGAGGAAGCAGAGCGAGGCAGAAACGTTCTGCGTGAAGGTGCGCTGGTAGACGCTCCCGTAGGTAAACTCCACGCTAGTTGCGAGTTGAACGAACGCACCTGCTTGCTCTCCAGGTTAAACTCATCCCTACCCTTCAACGCTACCTTTCAATGGTGGCCGGATGAAGGCCCTAGGAGAGGCTCTAGGTCCCGTGGAATGGCACCATGGGACGATGCACGATGACCTGCTGGCGTGGCCATTCTTTGGTTCGGTTCTGGCTACATTCTTTACGACAGAGGACCAGGATAGTGAATGGATCAACAATATCGATTCTTTTCTTGAATAGATGATCAGGTATCCGGGTTTCTAACTTATAGGTCGCAAAATGTTTTCCGAACAGTTGCTGCTGTTATCTTTGCTTTCAATTACACTAGTGCATGGTTAAATTTAGCCGAAATCTGCCTGGTTAAATTTGAATGACTACTTCCTATAGTTGGCATCTCGAGCTCGATGAAACTTGAACGAGGATAAGCAAGATTTGCCGTTTAAAAGGGATTGTGTGACGTTGCTGTGAATCGTTCAATGACGAAAATTTTTATTTCTATAATTTTCATGTAGAATGTTTCTTGGTAATGATATCAATTTGGTAACTGGAAATGTTAAAAGATTCGGGTGTATGGTTGATACTGTTTGAAGGAAAAGAAAGAAAATCTTTTTCCCGGAGAAACTGTATCTATAGTTTCGCTTCGTCATTTGAAACGGGAGTAATTGGTGAATAAAAGAGGAAAAACAGTGGTGGATTTAGATACTTTTTTGCATTCGTCTGCTGACAAATTAGGAGAGATTGACAGACAACGAGGGTATCCGAAGCGTCAGGATCTCTGGAAATGAATTTATAAACGACTCCAGTGTTTAATTTATTAAAACAGTTAACTGAGAAACAGACAGAATTTGAAGATGATATTTTATTCAATGGTAGATAGGTGCTGTTGGTGTTTCTTAGTAAAATCTTGCGGATAATAAAATCGATACGTTTGGTGCTTATAACGTAAGAGTATAGGAAAGAGGAACAGCGCTTGAATACTGTAAAAAAATTGATGAAATATGGAATTTCGTAGAACGAGGCGTTTATGCTGCCTTTGATACGTTTCCAAACAGCTTTCCAATTTAAACGTTGAATTTCGTGCAAAGCTTCCTCACGGTTCACTAAATTGCTAACATTTTCCGTGCAGATTTTCGATAAAACGTTCCCGCAAATACTCAGAAAGTTTAAGTCATGAGCCACTTTTTACCATCCGTGGATCGCAAAAACCGTGGTCGCAAAACGAGGACGTTTGTGCGTAACAAATACTTCGTAATAACATCCTCGTCACGTATCATCCACAGACGAGTTCGTCAAGGTAGAAACGCGAGGTTTTTGTGTTGTACCGCGCGGAAATGATCGTTGTGCAACCAGCTTTACATTATCTTTCGACTGAAACTACAAGTTACCGATATCACCGACGGCTATGTCTTATCTCGAAACGATAAAAACACTCAGCTCGAACAGTCCCTTCTAGTGGACGGAAATTTAAAACGACGAAGAGATGTCGATGAAAAAAGTTGAGCGTTCAATTGGTAATCGAATGAAACGATGCTAATTATTTCGGGCAGTTCGTCACGATTCTGCAATCGGGAAACGCGTGATTGAATTAATTTAATTTGATGCAATCGGCGTGTATCCGTTTAAAATATATTCGATCATGGTAGATCAAAGAACGTTAGTTAGTGTAATGATGATACAATTGTAATTGGAGGTACTTCCTTCTTTTTTTTCTTTTTTTTCATTTTTAATTGAAAATGTTCATTTTCAGGGGGATTTCGAAGAAACGCGAGGTTGGAATTTCCTGGAAAGAAAACGTCGTTTCTCAACATCGTTTCGCTTTTTTTTTCGCAAAGCCTTTCGAACTGCATTCTCGTGGAACTTCAATAATCCCCGCCTACGTTTCGCGCGTAGGTGCAAAGCGATCGAGGCTTTGTATTAGTCCACGACCTCGCTACTTGCCGGAAAATTAGCGCTAACCGCGAAATAATTTGCCAATCCCTACTTTGTCCGGTTACTGATTCAAGTATCAAAGTACAGACTTCTGTGCTCGAATCATGCGGAACATTTGAACGGAAAATTTACGTTACGATACTGTTTAAAGAGTATGTTAGAAAATCGCGGTAAACAGATGAGTGAAGCAGGCCATGTGCATTTCTTCAAACCCCTTCCCCACTTAAGGGAAACTCCTTGGGATTTAGGGTAATAAAACTAAGGCATATAGCGGGAACGTCCTCACGACTCACGGATAGTCCAAAAAGACATTATTGTAATAGCCTTCAACGTGAACACACGTAACGTTAAACAAAGTATTCAAAACGCTCACAGATTTTATTCTTTAATTATCGCTCAAATACTGATTCCACCTTACAAGTAACTTGATATTTACGAGTTATATTCAATATTTAATATTCTATTCGTGGCATTCAATTAAAATATCGGAATATCCCTCGGTACAAAATTATCTCGATTCGACGTGTAGCAATTTTTTTGTCTTATCAAATTACATCGTATTAATTATCCAGTGTTAAAACTTCGGTAAGATAACTGTTCGCAACAGTGCAGCTGCATATAAAAACAAATACAACGTAGATACTGTTCGATTAATCGCACAATTGATTCTTTGTGAAGGCTATCCCAATTATCGCTAGGAAATTAATATTATATTGCACATTTATGAACCGACGAAGAACATGGAATTAATTGAAAATATGAAATTACTATAACAATCTGTTATCCACAATTCTGTAAAAATAATTTATGTAACCAGTGTATCGGGTTACCGTTTCAATCGCAATCAGAAGACCACAAATAGAAGTTATCAGTTTCGATAACTCATGTTCGATTAAATAATATTTCACTTTTAGAAGCAACACAAGTAAGAAAAATAAATTTCTCTCCCGAAGGTCGGTAAAATTATTGTTTCTGAAGTTTCGAGGCTCGGATCCTGAATAAAAACTCAACCAAAGTGTGACTAAACACGCTACGCATTGAAGACGATGAATTAAAATAATTTATCCTCTGCATTTATCGCATTTATCGTACAGGCGGTGCAACGGAAAAAAAACATTGCGTGCGGACAAAAATTTTATCTTCTCTTACCCAAAGTAATAACTCTCTCAATAACCTGAACCGAGCTCATAGATATCCACACAAAATCGTTTCTATTTCTGGTGTAGAGAGCCAACGCTGCTTACGCGAAGTTCCACCGATAAAACTTGGTATTCGAAATATCCGAAAAGCCAGGAAAATAGGACCAAAGACTCGACGGCGAGGGGAGTGAAAAAACGCAGCTTGCATAAACAGCTTTGATGAAAGAAAATGTAGGTCGTGGGTGGAACGCGTGGAAAGGTTTCGCAATAATATTAACGCTTTACGTTACAATAGCGCCACAGCAACGCGAGCTCTGCTTATTCATGAATCTACATACGTCGAAGCTGAATTTCGTCGGCTGTTTACCTTGAAAATCGTCGCTGCTCTCTGGAAGCAGAGAACCTTCAGAATGCCGCTCGATTTCTTTTGCCACGATCCTCGCACGAATCTGGACTAACTACTTTTACGTAGCACGTAACGCGAGCTCTTGTAATTCTACGCGAGCGAGACCACAGAAGGGGATCATTCACGTGTCACGGATTATTTATACGACTCCGAAATGGATCGTGATTACACTCCCTTTAACCCTTGCCTGGTGAAGTCTAACCTGCCTTTTGGTATCGCTTCGGTTTCTAGGTATTCACTCGTGGATAAGAGTTGATTGTATACAGTGTTAGGTTGAAGGAATGCGTTTATAATACGGGTGATGGAAGTGCTCCGATATAGCGAACCAATGGAACACTGGATAACGTTTCTTTCTGTCTGATATTTTTTAACGTTAGAACTATCGACGATTAAAATATACTTATTTCGTACCAAACAAATCGAAACGAAAAGATGTACGAAGGAAATACATAGGAAATCGCGAAAAATTTATAAAATTTGTATAAGAAATTACGAATTGGTCGTATCATACAATTAAAGCTTATAATTCCTGAAATTTTAATAACATCGGTTCCCCGATGAAATGTATTATTATTTAATAAAACAATTCGGGGCACGTTGACGTGTCAGAACTGAAAATACCATGTTTGCATTTGACAACGGAGCCACAAAGTTGTACCTAATGCGACAGTTGACGTTCGTGCCAATTCACAAATTTCGAATTAAAAATTACGAACCGTGAAAATATACACGATCGAATATACGTCTCCTGTAATCGTATTTTTTGTCTTTGTTGGTACTTCGATTCGATCTTCAATTTCAATTCCCCTAATTTATAACGGTACAACATATCGATATTTATAAAAGAAATGAATGAAAAAAGAAGAAACGAAAAAGAGTGAACGAAAGTAGAGGACTGAGCATCTTTCCAAAATAAAATCCTTACCAAATACTTCGTCGGAATTAAAACAATCAATCAAACAACGTCACGTCCCATATCACATACAATAATCTATCCCTATCGTTTACCAAATACTATCACGAAACAATGGAAACGTTTCTGATATCGATACAACCCAGAGGAAACAACTTAATCCGACATAATCGCGTACATCTTACCTCGGAGAACCAAAAAAGCAACGCGACCAATAAAACAATATCTCTACCATCGTTAAACGTCGTTCCATCAAATTGATGCGTCCATCGCGCGAGGTAATACAGTTTACGAGGCCATTTGATTGCACGCAATCGATCGTAAACGGAACTACGTCAAAGTCGTCTGGTCCCTGTCACGATAGAGGAACAGGAAACAATTGACTTGGCGAAAAACTGGGAATAATGCGTTGCGAAGAAAATACAAGGACGACGTAGAGGAGACCAGGGAGGAAAGAAGAATCGAGCACGATGGAAGAAAAGAAGAAGAAGGGAAAAGCAGTCGACCATGTGCTTGGCTCGTTCCTTTGTGTTCGTGCAAGTGGACGATTCGTTGACCCGCGGCAGCAATTCTTCCGAGCTTTTATGTCAGCTCAATTGGCCGGCAAAAGTTGTCGACGCACCAGAAACAGCGCCTCCTTATTGTACAGCATGCTTTCTTCCTATTTCATAGGTAATATCGAGAAAGCTGCGAGCGTTCACGAGGACAATGCAGTTTCTGCACGGTCATGGAGTATCTTGGAATAGGAGCAGACGCGAGTTTTGATCGTTCGATGCGTATCTTATATATTATTTCTCGATCGACGGTGAATACGGAAGCAGCGAATTGACGTGGATCATCGATGGCAGCGTTGCGATAAGATATCTGAATTTAATAATTATCAAAATTTTTTTCGCGGAAACATGCGTCGATTGTGTAAGTGGAAAATCAGATTAGAGGGAGTTGGATTTAAACTGTGATCTCTTAAGTTTTTATATTCGGTTAACGGACACTATTTACAATCGTTAGATGACGAAGAATGTTCTTCATTATTTGATTCCATACGTAATTAATTATTTATAGAATTTTGTTTTGCTTCCACGTATATTCGTCATGGGTATTTCCACATGCGAACCTGTATTAATTGTGTAAGAGGAAAATCAGATTACCGAAAATGGGATTTACTAAGATTTACCAACGATCATTGTTAATTGATAGCGAAAACACGACTTTAAAATTCTACAAGACCTCTGGCAACGCAAACCTTGAACGATGATCCAGAGAATTAGCAATCCCTACGCAGATCCAAGTCAGCGTTCACGAATGAAACCACAAAGAGAGCAGACACAATAAAAACAGGGATCGTGACTCACTAACATTGTGTGTCAACGTTCTTGCACCAACTCAATGTTTCTTGCAGAGTACTTGTTAGCGATTCAAAGAGTACCACTGAACAGTGCTCGGAACCATAATCCCGTAGCAACAATAATTCGTAGCTTCTTTCGTTCAAGGACAACGCCGTTGTACCAACGAGTACATTCTACTGCGTATCTGAATATTTTCCTCTAAACAGTAAATCGTATTTCCACGATACCGAAGAAGCTCGATAAAGAATAAAAGCCTAGTAGGTATTCCTAATCGATCGAATAAATTCAATGGAAGATCGCACGTGCTTTTCGCACGTGCGAGCTTTTCCCACCGATAAACAACGTCAATCGGGATAGCAAGCTGTACATGGTTAAGACAATGGAACGGGGAAATCGAGCATGCCTGTCGATATTCTTCGCTAAGTGGTTTATTGTCTGCAAAGATCTTAGAGTCCAATTTAAAGACAACACCTGAACCCCTAAAAAAAAAAAACAAAAAAAAACAAAACAAAACAGAACAGAAAAAAGAAAGAAACAATACGAACTACAAACAGCACGTGATCCGTCAATAAACGTTTATACACCTACAAACTTGTGTCAAAGAAAATATACCGAAAGCGGAGCTTCGCGATACGTACATACTGTGGTATCGCTCCGCGATAAAAGAATACCATTTCCCTTTACCTCCATCGAGATAGCTATAAAACGGTATCACTGACGTGACCAGTACCACTTCACTGACAACCATGAAAATCGCTAGACAAAAGTACAACGCTACAGAACGAGTGTCACGGTGGCCCGGTCGCGTTACTTCGCATCGTCGCGATTAACATTGTTGCCCGAAACTCTGTCGGCGAAGTTCGGTGGGACTTGGAAATTCTCTGGCCAATGCAGAAACTCGTTCGTAACGAGTTCGCTGGAAACTCTGCGAAGCACAACGTACCTCTCTCTGGTACACCTAGATTCCTGCCGACTAACGGGCCGATCCACCGTGGATCTCTCTTGCGTGGCGCACTCTTTCAGTCCTTCGTTCCAAACACTGCAGCCTCGAGTTGGTCGCCAGCTAGGGCGACGAGCAAACGGAAATAGAACCACGTATCCGATGTCAGCGTAGACGTGATTCTTTGAACCGTTCCATGAACATTTTCCCGCCAGAGACGATCACTGTTGAACGATTCACATGGTCTGGCCAACGAGACGCGGTTGCTTGCGTGTCGACCGAGTTCACTCGCGATACTAACTCGTGCCTCGCCACTTTTGCACGCTGGAGAACGTACTCTTGTACCGGTTCACGATACTCCGCACGGTCATCCCTCCTTTTCTGCTCGACCGTACCATGTATTCGTTGTCGCTTACACGCGTGCGATCCTCGTTCTTCCATTAGCTACGACGCTCGTCTTCGTTCCTTCCTCTCGACTGTTCATGGTTGTTCTATCTTGAATGAATGGATCCGCCAACACTAATTGGTGAATTGTTTCGGTGCTTGCAAGAAGTCGGAACTCGGAACGCAGTTTTGTCAAGGTTTCTTTGGTCGAAGATTGAGAACACAGATTTGAGGATGCTTTAATGAATAAGAGTTAGATTAACTCGAAGAGGTAACTATAATGGTCGTTACGAAATCGTTTCATGGAGTTGTGAGATAATAACGAGTGGATAATTAAGTATATTTAGATAAAGGTGCTCGTGGTAATAATCACCGCTTGAAGTTCTTAGAAAATTGCACGTAAAGATTAGCGGATATTCTTTTACATTTTTTTTTCTCTTTTTTTTTTAAATACATCGAATAGTTAATTTTTTGATCTCAAAGTACTTGTAAAATAGCTGTAACGAATAGAAAGTAAGACTGAAACAAATTTAACGTTCAGACGAAACAAACAATGGAAATATCTTCGTATGAAATACTTTCACTCGTATTAGTATATCGCGTAATGAAGGTTGCATAACTGCAGGCACCGCAGCACGCCACGAACTACGTGGATTATATCTGGAAAAGAGAAACGCATTCGCTGACATAAATTGATATAAATTTGTCCGGCTATTTCGGAACAGTAGAAAAATCTACGATACAAAAGTGAGTTTGATCTTTTGTTCACCAACACTTCGGTACAGTTTTATCCCTTTTACGAATACTCTTTCATTCTAATTCACAATCATTTTTTTACAGCCTGTTAATTAATAAAGCAGTATATTTCGTATCGTTGAATCCACTTTCGCGTAATTCATACATTCGAACCGTGAAATAATGCATTAAAGGGAAGCTCTTTGCTCCGTCGAAAGTGGAGTGGCCGGAGTTATCTCGTAAAAATAACTCGTTGAAAATTCTGCTTTGTTCGAGACACGGTCTATTTTAATTACACAACCGGCGACCGAAGAAACTTTTCAAAAATCGCCTGAGCGACGTGCGAGTACACTTCAGCCGGTCCCATCGTGAAATAGACACGGTCTTCGCGAGATATCCAAGAAGCTCTAGCGAAGACGCGAATAATGTCTGGCCTATGTAATCTGGAACTACTTCATTTTCGAGGAGCGATAGAACAAGCTCAGCGTTTCGTCCAGTGAAAAAGGTGCTCCAGCAACGAGATTCGTGCATTTTGCATTTCGTATAGTCTGAATATATTAATGATGTCTTCCATTGCTCTTCGGGTCTCCTTGGTTTTCATTCTCTTTTGATCGCACTTGCATTGAATTAATTCTAGAGAAAACCAGACGTCGTTGTCCTCGCTCCCATTGTGATTGTCGTTGCAACTGCAGAGAAATTCGTCGATCGGACAAATGCATTATGTACCTAGTGATTCTGAATGGACTTCCTCTTGTTATTTTCTAAAAAAAAAAGGAATTATCTTTCATTCGTACAATTTTTTTTTCCGCTTCAATTTGAGTATCGGATGAACGATGCTTTTTTCACGTATACGCATATATATTTTTGAATTACTAGATATTAAGTATCGTTGATGCAGAAACTCCCCAAATAGGAGCATACAATAACTTTTCTTTAGAATCTGAATTTTTAATAGAGGTATTTTCCAGAACGACTAATATATTGAAACGAATAATGTATTGTTTCCAATTTAAAGGTAAAAATATGCCGCCATATTTCAGTTAGCCTGACAGTTGAACTGGTGATACAATTTATAAAAACGGGAACCCAATGCGAATTATTCCCGCTTTTCACAGCACTTCCTCCGCCATAAAGAGTCCATATTTTAATAATAGTCCATAGAATATTTTAAATACCAGCACAAATAATTATTTTAATTAACGAAGTACAACGCTATGTCTGCAAACATATCACTCTTCGTGTACGTATAAAAATGCGTTTTGTCCGTATCAAAGAAAGCTTCGATATCTTCCATGTTTCGTCGATACTTTCGCAACGAAGAAATTGCACGTTTTCAAGGGTTCATCGACCTCTTACGAGCATCTTGTTTACACAGCTCAATTAACAGGAGCTCTGAACGATCGTTAGGCGTTGAATATTTTATTCGTCGATGAAACATGGTCACGAGCACAATCTCGTGGCGACATCGACGAACCGCACTTCTGAAGCGCGAACATAAATGTTGGAAGGAATACTTTGTTACTGAAATTATTTGGTTACGTGCTGCGAAACATGTTGTATAAAATTACGCAACACGACGCCGATAATAAGATGCCCCTGAAATGAAAACACTTCTTCGAACGCAACCTTATCGTGCGCACATAACCTTACACATGATAATCTACATCGATTTAACATGGAAGAAATCTTACGACTGCTACTTGTTGATACATGCTTCGATTTCAGTAATTTTTATCAATGACACGTTCTCCGAATACCCGATCCCATTAATCGATAACTTGGAACACGTTGCTGTTACAAAATTAATAATCAACCTGTAACGTAATGAAATTAGCAATGTGGTCGCGAAACGAAAATTTTTAAACCAATTTTAAAGCTAAATATAAATTTTCCTTCGAACCGTGTCGCCTACGCGTGCATCCAACGTGGCTACCAGCCAGACGATTTAGAATCGAGGAGAATTATGTCGAGCAAACAGAGAAGTCGCTTGCCGTGAAAAAAATATAATTCCGTAGGGAAATTTAGTTCTTGATACTATACGGTGCTCCAGCGTTGCACTGCGTTTAGGAACTTGTACTCGTGTCAACGCAACATACTAACCTTACATCGTACTAGGTCAAGATTAATTACGACGCAAATGTCACCATCTCTGTTACATCGCGACAGTATCGAAAGTCGAACTTTCATAAAAGTTTCTAAACAACGCGTGTACAGAAGTTCCGTGTTCGACGTACTTTTTTTTTTTTTATCTTAAAAATACGCTTTAACGGCAGAACTACCAAAGCGATCGAAATGACCAATCGGTAATTTCTTATAAAAATTTAACAAATTCGTCGTGGTAGATTTTTCGAAGATTTTTGTCTCGC
>SMSQ01021821.1:8655-23143 GCA_019453375.1 Ctenoplectra terminalis | reverse complement strand
TTTTTTTTTTTTTTTTTGTTTTTGATAGAAGAATCTACAAATTTAATTATATTGATTTTTTTTTATCATTGTATCGATTTAACACCAAGGGAGAAATTAATTCTTTGCACTCCATTGGCGACGTGTGTAATTTTCTTCGGAGATTAAGTTTCAAATTAAATTTTGTATCTTGGTCGATTCAAACTCTTCTTTCGTTTTAAAATAAAGTAAATTAACCAAACAGATAAGAAATCGTAAACATTTATAATTTTTCCTTCTTTCCTTTGAAGCTTAAAAAAATTCACGAGTGCAAAAGGGTTAAGGTGGAAAAGTGAGAGATGAATGAGGGTTAAATGTATATTAACGTATCCGTATTTTTTAATTCGTGCGATTTTTAATATATTCGATATTCAATTTTTGAGATTAATCATATTTGTATTAACCCTCTATGGCTTTGTGTGACTTAAAAGTTACAAACTGATGAATCTATATTTTAAAAAATTAATTTTCTTTAGTTATCACTGCACTATTAAATTTGATTACTGTATTATCGTAGCGACACCACGATCCATCTGTAGCAATTATTAGTTTAAAAATTTTCAAATCAAAGCGAAAAACTGTAATCAATCGTAATTTTTTCTCCGATAAGCAGACAAAATTCGGGCTATAGAGGGTTAAATTTATATTATGATAAAATAATAGGTGAAATTTACATTACACATGGAAAGAATAATTTTTAATTATAATTCTTTAAAATTGAATGTATTTACTATAAATGGTAATATAATTTTTATTTCATGTTAGTACTAATACTTTCATAAATAGTTCTAATTTATAGAATTAATTATTATATATTCAAATTTCTCGGATATCAGTGTATTAAAAATTATACGCGTACACGAATTAAAAACAGATACATTAACAAACTTGAAATAGAGATTTCTGTAAAATACCTGTTCCTAGTGTCGAAACAGAAATTTTAGAAAATATGAGGGGAGATAAGAAGCTCGAACCTCTGGGCTCTCCAATGTCGACTCGAAATTGATTTTTCCATCACGGAGCATACACTCAAACTGCCTATACATTTATATTACTGTTTTAAAAATTTCATTCAAGAACTAATTTCTTTGTCAATAATGAAATTAGTGAATCTTACGTTTACTTAATCTTCCAAAAATGAATTTGTATCTATCTCTCCGCATAACGTACACAATCTATTTCACTAATTTACATCCAATTGGCCACTGGTTTTGTCGTCTTGACTTTCACTTTGCATTTCACTGTTCTAACGTTCAGGTCTGTAGAGCTAATAAGTTTTCGGTTTTAGTCTTGTATGACAACAACCACTTCTTCTAGAGTCATAGAGAATAAAAATATTGAAACGATACGTCCTATACAGGAGGTAAACGAAAAAAAAAATGAGAATACAAGTTGGAAGAAATTGAAGGTTTTGTCATTGAAAAATACAGATTAGAAGCGGAGAACGGATCTAATTAAATATCTAGAAAATTAAGCAATTTTTAGTAATCTTTAAATACTTTGATTTAAATAAAATTTAGAGTTATCATTATTTAACATTATTTTGTGAAAATAAAAAAGAAATTATCACAGGTTATCATGTTCTTTTTCCTTTCTTTTTGGTAATTTTGGTAATACAGTAACAAAACTAAATAAAATTAATTCGTTTAATATATTATAATATATTAATTTATAATTATAATATATAATATAATAATAATTTAATAGAAGAGTGATAACTAGATAAAACAAATTTTTTAAAATATAGATACATTAGTTTGTAACTTTTAAGTCACACAAAACCATAGAGGGTTATCTATTCAGTATTTATCTTTTTTTTAAAGCTTACTCTTTCTAGTCGTACTCACAATTTAATCTTCATCATCATAAACATGACGAGTTCCAATAATTATTTGTAAATATTCACTGTTTATTTTTCTTTTTTATCATGAAAATAATTCTATGATAATTTACGACTGTAAACAACAAAAATACGTTACCTAACAAACACTTGCAAATTTCTATCGTTAGTAATTATTTATTGATCAAGGTAATCATAAATATTCAATGATCTCAATTTAGTCCGGCACGATAATCAATTCTGAGAAACTATAAAATCCGTAGTTTCCACGATATTTTATTTTTATCGAGCAGGCGTACTTCTGTAACATTATTGGTCCGAAACGCGGGGGTTTCACAATTCTGTCCACATCTTCAACTCTATTTTCGTTTTGACGTAGGCGTTTCGCGATCAAGGCACGAAACAAAAAATTCTCGTTGACACTGCCATGCTAAATTTATGATCAACCTTTGCCACTACTGTGGCTCAAAGGAAGAGATATGTTTATGTTTGTAGAACCAGATACGAACAAAGGTGACTGAGGACACTTTTTTCTTTTCTTTTTTTTTTTCAGGGAAACATTTTTAGTTTATATCGATGGGCTGATTCAATATTATTGTAATTTTATTATGTAAGATCGAGCTACGTTTTAGGATGATAGTAACGAGTTAAAAAATTGGAAGCAGGTTATTGATAATTTGAGGTGTTGAAGATTTTAGAGTGAAATGAAGGATAGGGGTTGATACTTTATTAACCCTCTACGGCACTGTGTGACTTTGAAGTTACAAACTAAGGTGTCTATATTTAAAAAAATTTGTTTTATCTAGTTGTCACTGTTCTATTAAATTTGATTACTGTATTACTGTAGTGACGATCCATCTATAGCAATTATCAGTTTAACATTTATTTAGTTAAATTTATTTTAAAACAAACGAAGCGTTTGAATTGACGAAGACACAGAATTTAATTCAAAACATAATCTCTGAAGAAAATTATGCGTGTCGCCATAGCGGCGCCAGTCGAGTGCAAAGGGTTAAAAATTTTCGAATCTAAGTGAAAAACTGTAAACGATCGTAATTTTTTCTCCGATAAGCAGACAAAATTCGGGCTATAGAGGGTTGATATCTCGGAAACCAATTATGGTGGCTGCTGCAGGTCTATGCAATTTGTAACTAAATATTTAATATATATTCATAGAATTATTTGAAAATTTGTATCTATTATCTCATTCTGTTTCCAATGCTACGAAGCAAAATTGATATCTATTTACAAACTCCATGAAAGTACTATTATTCTAGATTCACCTAAAATTGAAGATCTATTTAAGAATTAAAATTCTAAAATTTGAGACGTTCGTAATCATAGAAAGTTCATATTTTATGTTCAAAAGCATTTCTTCGTCAAAAATGGAATATTATCAATAAGGTTGCATATATTTGCCCTCCAAAATTTAATTTTCTTTTTTTCAAGGAAGCATTTAAGAATTAGGGGTGTACTATCGAAATTTGGAGAAAAGGGGCTATAAACTGGCGATGATAAAACTTGGAGTTAAATAAAAGAACAAAAATACCCAAAATTCGTAAACATTTTTTAAAGGTGAAACGAATGCCAAGAATTGGATCATTCGTTCTATAAAAATTCTAAATGTATACTTCGCGTAACAATATTTCGAAAAAGAAAAAGAATTTGTTTTCTCAGAGAGGTGCGAGACATCGAGATTGAATCATTGCCAATTATTTTTGCATGCAAAATTTATACCGAAGTATCGTTGCGATTCTATTTCCGACAAATTCTACGGTATTTTTGGAACGAAATAAAAATCTTGAATCTTGCATCTGGATTATTGGTAACTTAAAGAATTTTATTCTTGATTTCTGTTCCGTTAAGGGAAGCTAATTTTTTGTTATTAAATATTTATTTAGAACTTAAAGAAATGCAGCGATAATGTCTAAATTGACGAATGTCTAATTTTAACCCTTTGCACCAGTAAACTTTTTTATGTTTCGAAGAATTATTGTTGAAAACTTAAAGTGTTCTTTTGGAAAGAAAATATACGATTTCTTATTTATTTGGTCAATTTATTTTCATTTTAACACTTTGTTAACCTGCAATTTTACACAGAAACTATGTCGTGTCACCGGCTATTATTTTGTAATCGAATATGGAAGTAAAACGTTCTAAATAAACTCGAATAAATTTTATTTACACCGAATGAAATGAAATTAAACTTTGGACATATTTTTTATATAACTATTAATAATATTTTTTTGTACGATAAACTGTATGGCAATCACCTGCGTGCAATGGTACACAACAGGTTTTGCGGATATATCTCTTATGCAATTCTTTCGTTTGGAAGTGGTATAAATTGGTTCGAGAAACGACTAAATGAAAAAAGTGGTTATCGAAAAATAAATCCGTTACTTCACCGATGCTCGCTGTATCGCTTGATTCTACAGTTACACCCGAAATGTTTGAATAATCCTCCAAAGAAGGTGCAATGTCATTTTCATTCCAATCTTCAAAATCACTTTCACTATCAGATTCTATAACATTTATTTTTTGCCGTTTTGGTGGTACAATGTCAGATTCGTCACTTTCCGAATCGCTACAATTTATTTCGAAATCACTCGGACAATCGGATAAAGTACCCGCGTATAATTCATTGAAAAGTTCTTCGCCGATACGTTCCGCCATGGTTGAAATTTTTGGAATTGTACTAAAATTGTGATAAAAACCTGAATCCAAGAAAAGTAATTTTTTTGTTATATCCGCTTTATAACCTAAACACGATACGCCAAGTTTTTGCAATATTCTATATCGCCCTGGGTGTCACAAATTGAAACAGATAATGCAAGTGCAATGACGTGTTAACTCGTCACCGGTCAGCAACGTTTAGGTTCGAAAAGACGAGTTAACTCGTCACGATTCGATTCGAGAAATGTTTCGTGATATTCTGTGAAAAAATACAGGTAAAGATTTGTTCTTGCGTTATGTATTTTTTTTTTAGAATACCTATCATTTTTATCTCTTCGGGTACAAATAGGTCTACTTTAATCTTGGTAGGTTTAGTGTTAACCCTCTATGGGACCGTGGGACTTAAATTGGTGTATCTATATTTAAAAAAATTAATTTTCTTTAGTTATCACTGCACTATTAAATTTGATTACTGTATTACTGTAGCGACACCACGATCCATCTGTAGCAATTATTAGTTTAACACTAGATTTACGGGTCTCGACTAAACCATTTCAATGGCTACATTAGAACACAGTTTTTTTGAAACAATATTAGTTAATTTTATTTTAAATTAAGAAACTTTGCCACCAGAGGAATATTTAGCACATTTTCTGTATATAAATTTCATTTTTAACGTACATTTTCCGCACATATACTTGTTAATCTTAAGCGCGAAATTTGAAATCCGTCAAATTGACGGGTTCCGTGAATCTAGTGTTAAATAAGGATACTCCAAATTTTTGCAATATTCTATATCGCCCTGGGTGTCACAAATTGAAACAGATAATGCAAGTGCAATGACGTGTTAACTCGTCACCGGTCAGCAACGTTTAGGTTCGAAAAGACGAGTTAACTCGTCACCGGTCAGCAAAGTGTTAAAATAAAAGAAGTGGTCGAATTGATGAAAATATAGAATTTAATTAAAAATATAATATCTGAAGAAAATTATGCCTGTCGCCATAGCGGCGCCAGCCGAGTGCAAAGGGTTAATAGCTAATTAATCTAGTCTAGTAATATAATCTAGAAAGAAGATATACATTCTCTATGCAAATAATCTAGCATCTAATTATTCTAATCGTTGAGGATCATGATTTAAGATAGTGTATTTTTAGTAGCTTTCATAAGTGGTGAAAAACAGTCTTTACACATGGTATTGTTCTATAATCCTTTTTCTTGGATTATTGCCAATATTAGTTAAATAAAAACTATTAGCTTAAGACAAAAATGAGTGTCACGGTTCTTAGGAATGTTTTTAATAGACAAAATAATAGGACTGCCATATGTGTCCTGCAGAAATCAAAAAGCCTGGGCGCTTGAAAATATAACTCCAGGCATGAGTAGACGACGGTTTTTCCCTTTTTGAGAGCACAGGTCAGTTCAGTTNTCATTTTTATCTCTTCGGGTACAAATAGGTCTACTTTAATCTTGGTAGGTTTAGTGTTAACCCTCTATGGGACCGTGGGACTTAAATTGGTGTATCTATATTTAAAAAAATTAATTTTCTTTAGTTATCACTGCACTATTAAATTTGATTACTGTATTACTGTAGCGACACCACGATCCATCTGTAGCAATTATTAGTTTAACACTAGATTTACGGGTCTCGACTAAACCATTTCAATGGCTACATTAGAACACAGTTTTTTTGAAACAATATTAGTTAATTTTATTTTAAATTAAGAAACTTTGTCACCAGAGGAATATTTAGCACATTTTCTGTATATAAATTTCATTTTTAACGTACATTTTCCGCACATATACTTGTTAATCTTAAGCGCGAAATTTGAAATCCGTCAAATTGACGGGTTCCGTGAATCTAGTGTTAAATAAGGATACTCCAAATTTTTGCAATATTCTATATCGCCCTGGGTGTCACAAATTGAAACAGATAATGCAAGTGCAATGACGTGTTAACTCGTCACCGGTCAGCAACGTTTAGGTTCGAAAAGACGAGTTAACTCGTCACCGGTCAGCAAAGTGTTAAAATAAAAGAAGTGGTCGAATTGATGAAAATATAGAATTTAATTAAAAATATAATATCTGAAGAAAATTATGCCTGTCGCCATAGCGGCGCCAGCCGAGTGCAAAGGGTTAATAGCTAATTAATCTAGTCTAGTAATATAATCTAGAAAGAAGATATACATTCTCTATGCAAATAATCTAGCATCTAATTATTCTAATCGTTGAGGATCATGATTTAAGATAGTGTATTTTTAGTAGCTTTCATAAGTGGTGAAAAACAGTCTTTACACATGGTATTGTTCTATAATCCTTTTTCTTGGATTATTGCCAATATTAGTTAAATAAAAACTATTAGCTTAAGACAAAAATGAGTGTCACGGTTCTTAGGAATGTTTTTAATAGACAAAATAATAGGACTGCCATATGTGTCCTGCAGAAATCAAAAAGCCTGGGCGCTTGAAAATATAACTCCAGGCATGAGTAGACGACGGTTTTTCCCTTTTTGAGAGCCCAGGTCAGTTCAGTTGAAACAGAGAGTTGAATGAGTAAAGACGTTGCTAGCTAAGCCGTGAAATATAGTAAAATAATTAACAAAGACTGTCTTGTTTTATTTAAACATAACCCATATTCCAATACTTTTTATTAAAATTCAGATAAATTAACGAAAAGAAAGGAAAAAGAATATGGTAACCTGTGGTAATTTCTTTTTTACTTTCAAAAAATGGTGTTAAATAACGATAACTCTAAATTGTATATCGAACGCCAAGAAATATATTATTAGTCAATAAAAATTGATTAAGCCGAACATTGATGTTAGGATGATACGGTCTATTAATATCGTTTAAAGCTTTGTATCTTCTCCGTTTTAAATGAATATTAAACGTCGACTGTCACGAGTGTTTTTCTTATATGCAAACGACTTATTGAATTTAATCCTGCATAAAATGGCGGATCGATAAATGGGTATAGCGAGCTACAGATATTTATTCATTCTTCTGGTTTCCTTCTTTGCTCTTCAAATAAGCTGGGTTAAGTTAGTGCTAATGTTAAACATCAAGTGCCAGGCGATGTTTTTGTTCCGTGGAACCTGGTACAATATTGTACGAGGGAAACTCGTGTACTCAGAGTTCAGAAAAATGTAGCATAAATACTCGTAATAATTATTATAGAGTCAATGTTGATTAACCCTTTCACTACGCTGCTCTCAGAATTGAAAGAGCTCTTGGTACACCGATCGATAGAGTTTTTATTTATGTAACAAAAATATACATAGCAAAATTTTGCGTATATTGTTTAACCCATTCGCTGCCAAGAACGAGTATACTCGTCTTTGGCAGGGTGTCATGCATTGCCAAGACGAGTATACTCGTCCTACTTTAAATATGTTATAACATGCAGGCTTTTGAATTAGAAAATTTTTTGTCGCCACAAACATAAATATAGAAATGTAAAAAAGTTGAAAAAATACTAGAAATAAAATTTTTTACAAAAATTATACTTTATTTCTTATTTAAAGAGAACGATCTTTTAGAAATTTTAATTAAGCAAAAATCAACTTCATCGTGTATTTGTAACAAAACTTTATAGCAACAAAATCACTTATAATACTTTATCTTCGTGATAGGATTTGTGAAGTGATGTTTGCTTCATCTGGCGAACGGATTCGATTATTCGTATATCCCTCGCTTTTTACTTGTCTACGCGAGTACGTATCCGCATGATGCGAGCGCAATGCATTGTGTGCGCCACGTGCATAATTTTCGTATAACTAAGATACATATATATAAAACGTTTTGAGTAATAAATATGTAAGATTAATTTGTCAACCTTTTTCGTCTTCAATATTGTTTGTTCGTCATAAGTATAAATTTATATCTGCACTAAACATTGGGTTATGTAATTAAAAGAAAAGATTATTTTAATATCCATCCATTTCAATTTGTAACAAAGTTCAATACATAATGGAGGTTTATCAGGACAGCTCGGACAGTAATATCGAGTCTCCTTTCGAATGTTTTTCGTTGCACAAACTCTACATTTGCGAGTTGGGTTTTTCTTTCGTGGTGTAGCAGGAATACGAAAAAGGATGTCGAGTCCTGTTGCCTTCCCATTGCCAGCGACGAGTACACTCGTCTTTGGTTTTATGCTTGCAAATGATTATGTATGATAATATATGCGCTCTTACCAAGAAATAACAGAGCTTTGGTAAACAATAACATTCAAAATATAAACGGCAATGGGAACGACTTCGTATAATTTAGGTTTGGCAGCGAATGGGTTAACATGCTAAGCAGAATTCGTCAATGGACGGTTCAATGGACCACGTCATAAGTGCTGCTGTTAACAGTACCCGAGCTTAACAAACCAGCTTATAGAATTATATTCCGATTGCTAATAAAGTACTAAAATAAAAATAAAACAAAATAAAATCGAGGAAAGAAGTGTAGCGTCCGACGCTCTCAGAACGGTTCAAACGAGACTGTTTAGCTTCCAACCCTTATCTTGTTAAAAATTTCAGTAAAAACATCCATTTGCAATCCCTTGTAACACAAATTGGAAACGATATCAATTAAGATTAACACATTGCATGCGGGTATATTTAGGCTTGGCAGCGAATGGGTTGATGAATGGCGGCAGATCATACGTAAATAAAAATATTAATTATTCTATGGCACAAAAAACGTATATGCACGCTTTTATCGGACGATTGCTTAATTTTTAAAGGCGTATATACACGCTCTTCGTAGCGAAAGGGTTAAATGAGAAAGTAGAAATAATTTAATAAAAGTCTCACGACACTAATATCGCTGCTTTGGCATTTGATAATAGCACAACTTAATAAATATAAATTTTAGAGGTATTTTAAAATTTAGATTTTTGAAAAGATCACAACCTAGATTCGTCTTCCACGATGATTTATTTCTTAAAGCCTAAAATATGGACGATAGCGAATAAATATTGCGAGATGACAGTATTGTGACGTAACTGTTCGTACCGTGTCAAGTCTCATTCAGGTAATTGATTCAAGAATACATCATACGGCAATTTTTCCATTGAACGGAATGAAAATCGTCTCGTGTTGCTTGAAATGTTTACAGCGGGTTCTCGCAATTTTTATTGCTCGTAATTATCGTTAAAGTATGTTGTAAATTTATAGAAACTTACGTGATTCAGCCTTCGCTTTAAATTTATTATCCTCGAGATGAAAAAAAGGTTCTGATTAAAATTACTTGTTTTTTTTTTTTTCTAGATATAAATCACTATGCGACTTGTAGCGAACAATTGTTTAATAATAATTGTTCAATAGTGGCTCTACCTATGCAAGAAATCGGTAATTTATATTTTTCCAATCTCATGCAGCGATAACATGAATGTCTGATATTTATTATTAAATAATTCAACAGGGGTTGTGTCATTTAAATTAATATTAATATAATATTATTTAAAATAATGAGTAGAAATTACTATATATTAATATTAATATATTTATATTATATAATTAAACAGGGGTTATGGACATTTAATATTAATATAATATTATTTAAAATAATATTGTATGAAATAATTAAAATAATAAGTTTATTATATTTGTATATATTTTCTTAAATTATTTTTTAACTATTTTAATTAAATTTATCATACGATATTATATAAAATAATTAAAGCAAATAAAATTATTTAAAATAATATTATATTACTATTATTATTATTATATTTAATATAATGGTAATTATATAATAATAATAATTAAAAATATTAATAATAATAATTTTAAGTATTATTTAAATATAATATAATAGTTATTATTATATTTAATTATTAATGTGTCAGTTAATATTATTAATTATTATTAGTTATTAATTATTATATATAGATATTATATAGATATTAATAATAATTAATAATATTAAATGACATAACCCCTGTTGAATTGTATAATATAAATATATTAATATTAATTACACATTATATAATATTATATATTATGATTAATTCAACAGGAGTAATATAAATTTAACACAAATATATTTATATTATATTTATATTAATATTAAACTAATTGATATAACCCCTGTTGAATTAATCACGTAGCAACGAATATCAGAGATTCATGTTATCTCTGCATGAAGATGAAAAAATATAAATTAACAATTTTTTGCATAGGTAAAGCCACTTGAGATATTCGAATAACAACTTATATTTTGAAACGATAAGATACGACCATGAATTATGTATTGTACCGCTTGCACACGATGCAGATATTGCATAACGACGATTCATTCACTTATGTATTCTCAAAGCTCATCGAAAACAAACCGTGACCTCCTCCCAGGATACCCATTTCCGTAAATAAGTTTCGTTTTTCTAATAAAATGCAAACGTGGGTCACGTCTGTCGAACAAATAATCCTTCCAGTACATTCTCGGAACGATTCGTATAAAAACAGTAATGAACATGAACAAACAATATTTATCTGCCAGTCTTTAAAAACTTAACCCAAAAAAAAGAAACATTCAAACAGAATTTTGTTGGTTAATATTTGTACTCTGGAATAATAATTGCAGACTGAATTAACAGACGAGATAACGCGTATCGAGAGAATAAAAAGAAGCGAAATATACGAAATTCTTTGTCAATTAAAAACAGTGAGATTATTATTTCTGAGATCTTTAAATATAAATTATGAAAAGAAATAGTTTACCGATTTTTAAATGGTACCAGAATTTTTTTAATTGCACGAGATTTTAATACAAAAATTAAGTTCAAATATTATAATAGTTAAGATTGATAATGCAAAATTTATTTTATCAATTATTAAATTTATAAAATAGATGCATATTAAATTTGATTACTATTTTTAAATTGTTATTCCATTACACCTTTTTTCAGTGCTTGTGAACTTGTATAAAAAAATATTAAAATCTTACAAAAATATTTTGCTCTGACACTAGAACTATCAAAGTGGTCGAATGATCTGTTTGTAATTTCTCATAGAAATTTTACGAGTATTTTTCTTGATTTTTTCTCAAATATATGATTAAAGATTTATTTCCAATGCATCATATATTTTTTCGAATACGAATTATTTTTATTTCTCTGGTATAGTAATATAGTTCAATCGTTATATTATTTTAGTTATATTATAATAGTTAATTTGGTATAGATATAGTTCAATCGTCAGTAGTATTAGTGTTAAATATGAAACAGATTGCGATGAAACGCGACTGAAAATAACAACTTAGATTGTTTGAATTTTAATGCTTAAATATTGAAAAAAAAAATATAGTAAAAAGTAAAATTTTCAGAACGGTTGAAAACGATTGAAAAAGCATTAGAAGAATAAATGTTTGCATTAGAATAATGTCAATGTTAGAGGAAGAAAAAAAAACAAGACTGTGAAAAATACAGGCCTTTAGCCAAGATATTTTTTTCTCACTCCGTGTTTATATACTGCATTAAAATTCCTTTGCCATTCAGTAATGTAGAATGAATAACAGATGTTTCTAAACACTTTTTTATCCGAATATTTATTGCGTCTATATATAAACATTGTAAAATTTGTATTAAAATATTTCCAGTATTCAACGCCTCAAAAAATTCATTCCTTTTTTTCATATAATTTAGTTTTAATTCGTACTCCACATTTCGTGATAAAATATACATTTTTATCTATAGTGCATGAATAGGATAAAAATAAAAAATAAAAAAAATTTCACTTGAGAGTAGTGGTGGTAGAATTTTATAAATAAATATAATTCTACCATCAGTACTCTCAAGTGAAAATTTTATAAATAAATATAATTCTACCACCACTACTCTCAAGTGAAAATTTTCTTTATTTTTTATTTTTATCCTATTCGTGAACTGTAAATAAAAATTATATTTATTTATAAAATTCTACCATCAGTACTCCCAAGTGAAAATTTTATAAATAAATATAATTCTATCACCACTACTCTCAAGTGAAAATTTTTTTTATTTTTTACTTTTATCCTATTCGTGAACTATAAATAAAAATTATATTTATTTATAAAATTCTACCAGCACTACTCCCAAGTGAACATTTTTTTTATTTTTTTCTATTCCTGTTTACAGCGCATTTGATCGCGTAGAAAAATATTTTTCAAATTCTTACATTGCTGAATACTTCTTTTGCAATTTTTTTTATCCAACACGCACAATAAATTTTCCGTTTATTTTTGTTCAAAATTTTTTTATTCGTTGACAACTGTGCGGACTGGAAATTTATTTTTTATGCGAAATTTATTTTTTCAAACGATAGAATTCCACTCTTTCTGAGTATATTTAAAAACACTGTAATAAAATATTTTACAACATCGAATTCGTTGGTTTCGTTAACGTTAAGATTTCTCTGAAAATAAATCATACGACTAGAAAAACTTGCTTTCTACCTCATATTTTGCTTTATGTTACACTGCTGTAACCATAACACTGATAAATGGTGTTCGAACAATTTAAAAATTTTTACCCTGACCCACATAACAGTATTTATACAACGAACAGTCGATATTACTATTCTTTTTCATCCGATATGTATTTTCTGTTAAATGCAGAACACTGTTTAAATAAATTATCCAATTTGCGTCTGAATTACAATCATCAAGCCAACAATTTAAAATAGTCTAATAGTTAATATTATAACTATTATAACAAGTATGCAATAGTAATACCCGATATTTAATTATTAATGTACACGAAAAATATGTATCATTAATACAATAAATTATTATAGATTTTTATTCGATTCGTTACACCAGGTTATGCATTAAATAATTTCATTTTATTAGAAAATTCATACAATACTGTTTAGTATTAGTAATATAAAGGACACTTAAAGGAATGATTCCTGAGATAATTTCAAGCAACTTTTTCCTTTGCGAAAATATCAAATTCAGCTTCGTTAACGAGTTATTAACAATAAACACTGACCAATCACAGCGCGAGAAAGGCCCCTAGCGAGAGTGTTGTCTCCGCGCCGCGCTCGTGCGAGTAATTCAGAATAAATCGAATAATTAAGTTATATTTACGCAATCGAAAGATTCGCCTGTTTGAAAATATGAGTCACTGTGTCGTACTGTCCTTGACCCTGTGTGTAAAACATAGTCACGATGGGTACGAGGGTAGCAGCCCACAAAACAAGCAACTTCATTGCACTAACAAGATTTTGCAAAAGAAAATGCCTAACAAGAAAAATTGGATAACCCAAAAATGTAGAAAAAATTAAAAACAGCAGAAAGTTAATTAGAGTAACGCTAGCAGGGGAACCATTTTTTATTTCGGCAATAAAATGGTTCTAGGGATGAAAACAGCCTGATGATATTATTGTAAATATTTGTGGAATTGTACAAAATACAGGGAAAAAATTCAACCAAAAATTTTGGTACTCAATTGGACAGTTGAATTAACAGATGAGAGGATTGAACAAACTTCTCGATTAAATTTAATTCTTCTACTGTGTTTAGGTCTACGTGAATTATATTTTTTTTATCTTGTGTTTTAGAATGTAGGAATAATTTTTTTTGTTTTTTTCTAAAAAAGATACAGGACAATATTTATTACACGTATTATATGTTTATTGTCAAAAAGATACGCGACAATATTTATTACAGAATTAAAGTTTTTGTGAACACAATAGCAGGATTAATTTCAATATCTTTATTAGGGTTGTCCCAAAAGTTTGTTTCGTTTTATCAATAATTAATAGATGCATAATATTTTATGTTTCGCAATGTATTATTATTTTATATAGGATTCATTTTGCGCTATTTTCTTCCTCCATCTCTCGTTTAACAAATAAAGCTGAATGTTTATTTAAACATTGCTAAACGAAACCACCGCGTGAAGAAAACGAAAGCAACTTTCGGGACAGCCTAATATATATGTTAATTATCACGATTGCTAATGACCTCAATGAGCTGATGCAACCAT
>SMSQ01021820.1:8927-19389 GCA_019453375.1 Ctenoplectra terminalis | reverse complement strand
ATCACTTTCCGTACTTCCATGGTAATTCGTGTTGCACTCTCGACCAGATTCTACAATTTCATCCGAGTTAATTGGTTTCGCGTTAATCAATTTTTCTCTCTCGTCGAAATCACAACAAATCGAGCGATTTATCGAAGCTAATTTAAAGAATACTGCGCAAGAAAAAAGAAGAAACACAGATTTACAAGAAGTTACTTTAACCTGTTAACTAGCCGAGACGAATTCAACTCGTCGCACGAATTACCATATTTCCAACAAATTAATGCTAATCTGTATTTTATTCGCTCCTGACAGAAAAAAAATGATAATTCGTTGCAAATTTTTATTCAAATCGAAAATTTAGAAGGTAATAAAATTGTTACAAATAGCTGAACGGGTGCCAATACAATGGCGCACCAATAAAATACGATATTACAGTGATAAGCAACTGAAATAAAATTTTTCACACATAGACATACAGATATAGAACTTCGAACTCACATGACTGCTTAACTAAAATTAATCTCTTTTTATTAATTTTTAACTCCGTGTCCAACAGAGATCCCAAGCAATAAATAACTTAGTTAACGCGCCGACGAAATAAAGATACAGTTTATCAATTCCTACCGCCAACATAAAATTATCAATCATCTCTTTTACCGAAATCTAAACCACCATTGATCACGGTTGCCATTCAAACCATACGAACCATCAAGAAACTCTCCCTATACCACTGACAATCAGTCTGGTCCAGGAAACCAGCTAAAACCGTTAAATCAGAGCTAATGATCACGAAGCTAGTCGATTCCGTTCGAACGCAAAGAAAGTTCCGTGTTTCCTGGGAACAATGCGATCTCCCATTGTCAGGATCCTCTTTTCTGAGCTACTGCTACGTGATCGATCGCACTCGTCACGATCCAGGGTGGCGTAATGAAATTTATCAGGCCGATCGCCGCCAGAAACGTTGCATGTCAGCGACATTGGCATGGCCGAGTAACGAAGGGCGCGGCGTGGTCTGCGTGAGACCATTAACCGAGAATTTCATGATACGCTTCATTGCACTAATCCAATTTAATTAGAACGGCTCGGATAATAAGCCTGTAACGACACACTTTGCTCATTAATAACGATCAGAACTCTCTTCGGCCACGGAGCTCGTACGCTCGCCGAGAGTCACCCGACGTTTTATCGTTCATCGTCTGTCTTCCTTATCGCATATATCGTTCCAGATCGTGACGTACACTCACGGTTTATGTAATCCTTACTGGAATCTTTGCTCTTTTCCACATAGATTTTCCACGATCGCTCGAAATTTGTGTTGGCGTACGGAAGGATTGAGGTTACACAATAGCATCGAATATGCAGGATATTACAGAATTACAGGACAATGAGAAAAGGGGTGGCGCGTAGGGGATGATAAAAGGAGAACCTTTTGTGTAATAAATACACGTCTCTCTTTCTTTGCTTTACCTTTTTCAGTTGTAAATCTTAAAAAGTGTAAGATTTAAACTGCTAACAAAGAAAAATGCGCCATGCATCAAAGTCATTTCCATAGAATTTCAATAGAGATTTGAATAAGAATCGAATGTTCTTTGATATTTATAACATACAGTTTTGATTCCGAGTATAAATTTTGGTTAAACCGCTTGGTTAATTTAAGTTGGATCGAATTTAGTTCTCGAAGATATAAATGCGGTATAACTTGTTTATAATTAAATAATTGTTTTGTTTTTTTTTGCGCTATAATCAAGTTGCTAAATCATAATGTTTCGTTGGAATCGTACAGTTTGTTTCTTAATTCTACCATGTTTAGAAAAATATTGTGAGTTATAATATAAACTACCGGTAAAACTCTGAGATCGAAATATTATGGTTTCCATGTCAAAGGATTTCTTACTCAATTTCCTCTTCAATCTTTGCAGAAACCCGGCGGAAATAAACTGTCTGTCGTGTTGCTCTTTGACAGACACAAAAAACGTACATTTTTAAAGTTTTATTACTGAAAAGTAAACCGTGATCCAACATATATTCTCATCGCTTGCCTGAAGTTTGGAATCATTACGCGTTCCAGAAAAAAAAAACGAAAGAACGTTAAAAAAAAAAAAATTATTTTACTTGTATCGCGTTGGAAAAAACTTGTCAATGCAAAATGTATAAAAATATAGAAAATTCCTATTAATATCTACAATGTTAATTTTGAATGGATAAAAAAGAAAAATATCAGCCTGACGTTCGATATAAATACAAACCGGAAATTCCAAACTTTGAGCCAGTAGTGTACCCATTGATCGGATAAAAAAATGTTCCTTTCATCGTACTCCACCATTCCATGCTTGATTAATCTGTAGTTTCAAAACATGCCGTATAATGAATAAAAATAATTACTACGGAACGAAAACTTCGAAAGGTAGTTAAAATTTCTCGCTTTTAGGTCTGACTTTATCGATCGTTTGGTTGATGCGAACCTCTTCCTCAAAGAGGTTTTGAAATACCGTGCCTACAAGGATTAAATAACTTCGTCAGGGGTTGAAGAATGCAGTGGCGTGTACGTCAGCTTCATAAGGAATCTGAGAACGCATTGATAAAGGGCGTACGAGCATCGGCTTCCATGGGATTTAAAAATGCATTTACGAAGCACGTAGACTTGTATCGAGTTGATCGATAATTTTCATACGCCCTGGGATATCAATTTCATCGAGAGTCTAAGAGCGCATCGACAGAGTGATGCGATGATAACACGTGTAACCATATTAGTGAAAGTTTCATAGAAAGTTTGAAAATCTCGTGTCGATCAACTATATATTCCTCTTTCCAGGAATATTTGTATTCCGAATTCGGGAATAATATTAACGCGACAGGAATATGATTAAGAAAGGTGCAGAACGCAAAGTATATAATTCAGTTTTTACGGTATAAAGTCCGTGGATAAGCTAATTACGCGTAATTGGTCCGGTTCGAACGAAATTGATGGAAGGGAAACAAAAGATTTTTCTAAACGTGAAAAAAAGTAGGTCAACTTTATAACCATTTGAAACGTGTACAAAAACCGAGATAAAAATGATATCCCTGCCGCGATGAATCTACATTATTTGTTGACAAAATTGCACCGCTTTTCGGATATTTCATTTTAGTCGCGTTTCGTGTCAACCACGTTGAGTAAACAATGCCACTTGGAAACATTTAACCGGGACCGTCGATTTGTTTCACCCATCGAATGATATTTTCGTTTAAACATCGTAAAAATAGACGTTACAAAAGATTTCTGTTTTCTAATAATCAAAAGTACCTTTACAGATTGACGAAACTGCAAACACGTCTGAAAAATCAACAACGATCGCATCGATTCTTCCATTGCAAAAATGAAACTTCCATCGAGAGTGTACGAACATTGTTTGCGATACCGTTCAAATAAAGTAAACGCAAGAGAAGATAATATCCGGAGTTTAGTGCAAGTGCTATTTCTTTTCCCCCTAATTAAATATTTTGATGCAATTTTTTCTCAATCGGATTCGAAGCGCTATTAAAACNCAAAGTATATAATTCAGTTTTTACGGTATAAAGTCCGTGGATAAGCTAATTACGCGTAATTGGTCCGGTTCGAACGAAATTGATGGAAGGGAAACAAAAGATTTTTCTAAACGTGAAAAAAAGTAGGTCAACTTTATAACCATTTGAAACGTGTACAAAAACCGAGATAAAAATGATATCCCTGCCGCGATGAATCTACATTATTTGTTGACAAAATTGCACCGCTTTTCGGATATTTCATTTTAGTCGCGTTTCGTGTCAACCACGTTGAGTAAACAATGCCACTTGGAAACATTTAACCGGGACCGTCGATTTGTTTCACCCATCGAATGATATTTTCGTTTAAACATCGTAAAAATAGACGTTACAAAAGATTTCTGTTTTCTAATAATCAAAAGTACCTTTACAGATTGACGAAACTACAAACACGTCTGAAAAATCAACAACGATCGCATCGATTCTTCCATTGCAAAAATGAAACTTCCATCGAGAGTGTACGAACATTGTTTGCGATACCGTTCAAATAAAGTAAACGCAAGAGAAGATAATATCCGGAGTTTAGTGCAAGTGCTATTTCTTTTCCCCCTAATTAAATATTTTGATGCAATTTTTTCTCAATCGGATTCGAAGCGCTATTAAAACCTTAATTTTCAATTCGGCGGGCAACGTGTTAAACAAATTTTTAATTACTCTAGAAATTTAAATAACACAAAATTCTTTTTTCCCGAAAATAAACGCACTGGCTGGCAGGAAACCGCGATGCAATAAGTCACGTTTCGAGGGCGCCGCGAATTTGGCGAAAAAGAGGCGCACGGTCGATTTCTCTTCGGTGCATAATGCCCGGTATTAATTTAATGAGTAGTAATTACCGTGTGCCAGTGTATGCGTGCTCTCAGTGCACGCGCTCCACCGCCACCGTACGGTCTCTGTGCAATAAGCATTACGTGGTATCGGTTTTGAATTTCTGTTCTATGATAACCAATGCGAATAATGACCAGGCCGCGATTTCATGCGGTAACGATTGATGGTATTATAATTTTAATACGAGATGTACCGAAAATATTAGCTGGTCAGCATATCTCGTATTTCACCGGAGTGGTTTGTGCAAGGGAGAAATGTTTCCCTCCTTTCGACAAGGATCGAAATTGCTCGTCGTCGCCGATTTTCACTGACGTTCGGAATCAACCGGCTATGAACGTAACCAGACGAATTGCGTTTCAACCGGTTGTGCCAGACTTCGGGATCCGACTTCCATTTTGGTCCGCGTGTACGGTACTCGAGAACCTCGAGGAACGTTGGGGACGTGAAACGAATCTACTGAGAGTTATTCGTGTCACTGAACCTAACGACGTTCGTGAACGGCATTGGGAGAAATTGAACATGTTTTAGTTTGGTAATCACTGTTATAAATGAGAACAAGAAACTGTTACGAACGAGAACAAGAAACTTAAATTATTATTGTCCAGGTTAATAATGACCGGTTAATATATTGTATACGCACGATTAATTCTGCCACAGTTTTAGACACTTCGTTGCTACAATTGTGGTCTCGTTTCATTGATAAAATTAAAACGATCGAAAAATAACAACTTCCTTACATTTCTTTCAAAGATACACAATTTCTTTTAAGAAAAGTGAAACGCGAGAAAAAAACACAAGAGCGGTAGCAGGGTTAATAAAAATCTGTTTTAATCTTAGGTCATTTTCAAGCTAATCGTGTTCCTCTTTCAATAAAAATTTCTTAATTTAAGAAACGTGTAAAGAAATTGTCTCAATCCTATGATAAAGTAACCTTTTTCCTTAAAATTTGTACAAAAAAACAAACAACGTGAAAGTGATTGATGACGAGAGAAGATTTAACAGCGAAACAGAAAAAGAGGGAAGACATATTAAATCTTTCCCTCCTCTAACGATGACACGTATGAAAAGGGACAGAACCGCACAAAGGGTTACTCCGGCAGATGCCACTGAACCAGACAGACAGATAAAGAAACTACAACCACCGAAGTAATAATTTCAAGGTCGAGATAAACGAAAAGAGTGAAAAGTAGCGTTCGAGGAAGTCGTTGGTTGGTCTCGAAATAAGCGTACCTCGCTAGCAGAGTCCATTCCTGGTTGCAACAAGGTAGGACGAAAAAATACAACAAAGGGTTGATGTTCTTCGCACGATTCGTCAGAGGTCAAGCGAAAAGAAGACGACCGCGACGCGTTGGAGGCTAGAGCTTAGCCTCTTCTTCACAGCCATTCCGGAACTTTATTTCCCCGAGGATCGCTCCGGTGGAGTTTATCGCTCGAGGTAACGCTGTTCCTCCGTTTTATACAGTGACCCCCTCCTCACCCTTATCCCTTCGCCTGCGTCTTCTTCTTTGTCCTTATTCTGTTATTTCTACCATCTGTATTCATTCCCCGGATCGGTCCTTCCTCGTTCTTCCACCGTCGTACTTGCGCCGTTCGCATCGAACCGCACACACCTGTCTCTCTGACTTTCGTTCGACCAGCAATCACGATTTCAGAATATCAAATGCTGTTTGCTTAGGATAAAAGACCTGGGCAGGGGCTCGGGCAGCTTCTTCGATTTCTTGGTTTCTCCACCTACTTCTCTGGTCTACTCGTTGTCGATTGTCGAGGGACGTTCCGCCACCTGGTGTAATCAAGAGCCCCCTTATTGGCCGTTCGTGGCATAGTTCCGGGACCAGGACCACCTTTCGCGAGTGGCATTAACGAGGCTCGAATACGCGAAACACTTCGGAATAACCTACTTTGGGAACAACGTGGACCTGGTGTAGTTTTGAACGAGTCGCAACTTCCTGCCACTCCTCTGCCACCCCCCTGCCGACCCGTGGGGGCATTCGTTACACCAATTTCCCGCGGTATCGTCGGCTAATTGCACGAAATTAAGAGGCCCTGTTTATCGAGTGCCGTGCTACTAATTTATCGACGTTGCCGCGAAATTCGTGGCGCGATGCAGCTGTGGATTTATAGAATGGTGGCTACTTTTAGGATCGACAGCGTTCGACCCGAAGAATCGGGGACGATCGAGAGCTTGGAGAACGGTGAAGTAATGAAGGTAACAAATTGGTGTGAAATCTGAAGAAAGTCAAAATGTCCTCAATCGATGTTTAGTATTTGGCAACGTGTACAGGTCAGATATTTATTACTATTGTCGATAAATGAATAATGTCCACTGGAGGATTGAGATTTCCCAAAGAAGTGGCTCGTGTGTTACGAAATGATACCAGGAGGATACAAAAGAAAAATCTCGTGGGAAATTGTGAGATTTTAAAAGTGACTGATGAAGACGCCAGTTCTGGTTGTATCAGAATTACAAAAGGAGACGTCTGGGATTAATAAGTGTTTCTTTGTTCCTTCTGGAGTGGCTCCAGCTCCGACCGGAGGAATACGTGGCGCTTATGAATTTAAAGGTACATGCAATTTGAGTTTCGTGAAGAAAGAATAGCACGATATATATTCAGGCTTAGGAGACGTATCGTTGCAAGAAGGTTCTTTATTTCAAAAACCGTTCCATTCGTTAGGAGTTTTCCTTTTTACGAAGCAAAGTTTCGGCGGACACCGAAATACCGGCTCTGCTTATGAATTCACGGAGAAAGATAACTTAAAGAGCGACCATTCCGCGGGAGAAAGGAAAGAGCAAGGGGATAAAATATTTAGGGCTGTGCGGCGTCTTAGGCGTAAGATACGAGATTTAAAGTTTTAGGGGCCACTTTCAGAAGAGGTTGCCCGCCGGCACCCTCTATCTCCGGATTCCTGTTCCGCGATAGGACTACTTCTCGAGTTAGTGACGTTCGTCCACGATCCCCTTTCTGTATCTATCACTGTGTACAAGCTGTTCCGTAACGCGCACTATGATAAGATGTTCGACGAAGTTCAAGAACGCCGGGGACGAAAGCTTCGGAGCACGTTTTCTGCTACCATCGTTACTTAATTTCTTAATTCGATCTGATACGGAAGTGGAAGTAAGTCGTGGAAGTGTCTGTGCCCCCCTCGATTATTAATTTTGCGAAAGTTCCTTTAAATATTTACTTTTTTACTTTAGAAAATTATATATTATTCAAACTTCATTGCTAAACAAAAATTAGTTCCAGAAGAGTATGAATTTTGTAAGTTTAACCTTGCCACCGACCCGCGTGCTTCCCTTTTTTTTTTTAATTTTCTAATTTCAAGAAAAGTATCATATAGACAAAAATTAAAAGATTTTCGTGAAAACTCTTTCTATAGTCGTTGTATATTTTATGAAAGAAATATTTACGTCCTGGGCCTAGCAGTTACCAACCATCTTGGAACCGACTCTTTAACACAGTGTTATTATGATACCTCTTTCGCTTTGCAATTCACACGTCGCAGGCCAATTTTCTCGAGTCCCCTGTCTCAAGGTTTACTCTCAACTGACCTTCTTCCCAAACGCGTATTACCAAGCCGTCTCTCAGAGCCATGCACGCGCTCTAAAATTAAGAGTTTAGAGACACAGCTGTGAAACAGCTCGTTTAAAGAACCCCTTTCTGCGTCCGATTCATAATTAACACAATAAAATCCGGTAACGTTCGTATCAAACTATTTACACACGTCTGCAGTATAATTCCAATTTATATCATCATAATTTGATTCAATGGTTCAACCAATAATTAAATCATGGCTGTCTCAACAAACGTGAACATTGTGTCATCATTTATCATTAAATATTAACATTTTAATCATTCAATCATACCAACGCCGGACTAACTTCCACATTTGATATTTGACGTTCAAAAACATCGTCATAATTAACATCACCCTAAAATATTTCAAATATTTCGTGGGGATTAATTATTTTTTGCTAATCTTCGATATGATGGAACTGTGACGTTTTTTTAATTAAAATAGCTCTCGGAAATATAAAGCAATATATAAAATAATTCAACGCAAACTACACAACTCAATAATTCTCGACTCAACGCTCAACCGACAACTGACCCCAACATTGATGCTGTAGGCTTTGCAATAAAATATTAATGTTATGTTAAATCATACATTATAACCTCCTACATATTAATTTGTACAACGCTCGATTTTGTGTCAGTGAAGCATCTATCTACTCCTACATTTTCAATCAAATATAAACATACATTATTAATAAACTTCGTTCTATTTTTAAACCTTTCCACCAATTATTATAACATAATATAAAATATATTGTCTTTTTACTTTCGAATATACATGTTTATATTCATTCGCTCGCCAATTTTCATTACCAACGTAAACATACGCTCAAATTTTATGAGAAACTATATTTTTACCCGCGCGATCTCTTCCTTTCCCTATTTTCCTTATTTTTCTCGCTCATTTAAAACTCTTCAAACATTTCCCGAACACGTTCGACCATCTTCACACACACACACACACCCCTAAGTAACCACGAAGTCTTTTTTCCCACCCTAATCTCAAGCGCTCCGCTCTTCCTCCACATCTCCAACACTCGAAATTCAATCATTCTTTATAAACATTCGTACGAAATTTCCATTCCCATAATACTTATCGACGATACTTCCTCGCAACATATTCATCCAAAGTTTACGCGTTCTACGTTATGAAAGATTCGCGAGATGCATCAACGTAAAATGCGATACAGCTCCGCGGGAAATGACGTAATGCCGAATCATTACAGCCTCTGGAAGATACTGCAACTTGAAACCAAGAGACGAATAAAACCGTGGAAAGATAGCTGTCGAGTGGAGCAGAGAGAAAGAGAATGGTGGCGGAGAACAAGAAGTAACTTAAACACTCTGGGACGAAGAGAACGTTGAGAAATGGAACGAGTCCCGAAACTGCCAGCCACCGGGAACACCATATGGAATTCCATGAGCGGCCCTGTAAACGCGATACTTGCCTAGCTGCCAGCAGGAAATATTGGTCGAGTCGTGGGCGAAATGCGTTGCACTGGTGAGATATTGTGTTCGTTAACGAACAGGAGACAATGAACACCGCAATTTACGACATTAAATGAAAAGTTTTCGAACATCGAAATTACTTCCGAAATAAATGATATCGCGGAGACCGTCATAAACGAAGATGGTTTACAGCAGCTCGAAGATGTGTTCGGGAAATTTTATTGTAAAGTGATTTTCTCACCAGAGCGAACGATCAGATCCGAAAGTACACCGGGTGGGACCGATTCGATAACTGGACTGCAGATTTTTATGAAAATTCTAACTTCTTGAGAATATGGTTAAAATCCAGTTCGATGGGGATTTTATCAATTTTAATTTTGTAATTTTAACTTTTTTATAGATGGATAAGAATCAGCGGTCTATTGACTTGATTTTTTTTTAGGTTCGTTATTTTTTGTATAAAAAAAAATAGAGTTGATAAAAAAGAAAAAAATTGGGATTAACAGGGGAACGCGTAGATCGAGTTACTAATATGAAATTCAACGCTTGTAATACCTTGAGCGGATAATTATTTTGTTTCAATTTGTTAATAATGATCGGCATGATTATAGTTATTGGAACGTCAGAAATTTTATATTTTATTTTGATATTATTTATAAAAGGTAAACAGATTTGCTAGTGCTATTATTAATACAGAGTGCTCTCAACTACGCGGTTACCGAAATTGTTTCTTTTTTTATTATAACATAGTTAAAATTGTACGTAACTTGAATTTAAATTATTGAAGCAATATCTATCAATTTCTGAAAACGTTCGAATAATTATGAGCGGTAATGTACGTGCATATATTATTCAAACAATACTCCCTATGATCCACCCCACTAATATTTAATCATCCCATGGGTATTGCGGTATTTTCCAATTTTATGGAAACAATATATTATTAGGACAAAACAGATATATAATTAAACGAAGAATACGAATAGCGTTATAAAATTTACCAATGTAAAATTGTATCACACCCTACCGTATTCTAATTTCACACCATCGGACTAATTTCTCAGTCTTTAAAA
>SMSQ01021818.1:0-17143 GCA_019453375.1 Ctenoplectra terminalis | reverse complement strand
TTTTGGCTCGCAGTGTAGGCCATTGCTAAATAGTGCTAATTTTTTCCTTTTTTCTTTTTTTTTTTTCTTTAGAATGTATAGTGATTCCAAAATTTTGGCTCCTATTATAGACCATTGCTAAATAGTGTTAATCTTTTCCTTTTTTTTTTTTTTTTTTAAAATGCATAGTGATTCCAAAGTTTTGGCTCGCAGTGTAGGCCATTGCTAAATAGTGCTAGTCGCGAGATTCGCGAGGCCGTATTGAAAGGTTCTCTTGAAGTGTTCAAAGGGTGAAATAGAGATGCGCAAGGGAGAAAAGAGGAGAACGACCGAGAAAGATAGAGGACAGTCTCTTTCAGCTCGGGATGTTCTATAAGCTTCTTTCAAGCGAGCGAAGCTCAGGCTATTAAGACGGTCTTAAACAGCTCTGAAATTCATGACTCGAGAGTGGCAAGCTGGAAACACTAACTTCTAATCTTTCGCGTTCATGTACAACCAAGCGGATGATTGATTTAAAAATCGAATTTTCCAGGCTTGTTAGCACGATTCAACATCGTATTGTAGGAAGCATGAAATTAGACTCGAGCCAATTTTATTCGAATTATTCTCTTACAATCGATACAGAAACCAAAATTGATCGTGTACATGGTTTTTCTTCGTTTCTGCGCTAAAAAATAGTATTAACTCTAGAACTATCGACGATTAAAGTGTTTTATTTCTATCAAAGAAATTAGAATCATCGATGTATCAAAAAATGCATAATTCAAGTGAAATTAATTTTTGTCCACACTGAAACCAAAAAATTATGAAAAATTCCCCAAAATATACCCTAGTGAACTTATAAAAATTTTTATAAGCAATTACAAACGAGTGATTTTGACCATTTTGGTAATTTTAGTGTTAAAGAGGTCGCTGTGAAGATTACGAGAGAGAAAATTTCATTTTTACAAAATTCGTTCGTTTTTTTTTACAAAATAACGTATTACCATAGACCGATGGCATTTTTAGATATGAAATACGAGCGATCGCGCTTGTATGCACACAAACGGTTAAAGTAAAAAATTTTACAACACGTTTCGCCTTTTTCTGTCTTCTTGTTCCGCTGTTGTGACCATCGGAAGGTGTGATGCATGAAAAGTGAAAATAACCGGTGCGTACCTATACGCTCAAGGTCTCTATCAGTAACGGAAATTCTCGGTTACTTGAGCACGACTACGAATGGACATTGTAAGTGTAACAGTTTCACCGGTTCATCATATTATGTCAGATAGAAGACCTTGCATATGTAAAAAAGAATTCTTTTGCTCATTAATTGTCTGGCAAATTTGAAGCTCCCTTAGGTTTAAAAGGTACAATGTGTACAAAGTTGACGTAAAAACATAAATCATGTACTTGGGGAAAGTTTTAGATAAAAGTTAGATAGGAGTAAACTATTCTTTTTATTTTAGTTTTATAAAAAGTTTTTGGAAAACTTGGGATGTTATTTTACCCAGGAATCGATTATAAATTAAATTATCTTAGGAAAATTAATTTTACATTGTTTTATGTCATAAAAAGTTGATAATTTTGAGTACATGCAAAATTACCAAATTTAATCGTAGTGACACAAAAAAAATGACATTTAATTTTATTCTGTATTTAACCAAATTGTCCTTGATTTGAATAAATAAACTTGTCACTCCTTGCGAAAATTTGCACAAGTATAAGTGCCATGCCAGACAAAACACTCAAAAAGAGATTATTTAACTTCTCCGAAGCTCGATTTGCTTTAGAACCGAAACTTTTCAAATCACATCACTATTTACTGTAAGGTCAAAAAATTGCAAACACTTCGTTTAATAAAAATAAGTTTCATCGATTAATAAATCATTTTTACCTGACTAGACTTCTCAATATTAATTGAACATTAATCGATCATTACTTTATAATTAATATAATATATAATATATTATAGTAATTATTATATAATATATTATGTATATTATTTCATAATTAATGTAATACAATAATTAATTGAATATTAATCGATGACACAGAAAAGCTGTAAAAATCGTCAGTGCAGATAGCGGTTTGAGTTCGTTATCCGTTTTCGGAGCATCGGTGTACACAGTAGAAAATGAAACAAAACTGGAACTGTTGGAACTGTTTTCGAAAAACTTGGCCACGCGAGGACAATTGATTGTGTAACCGTAGCCCGCAGTTGTGCGCTATTACCGCACAGCACACACCGAACCATACTCACTTTTACCGCGATACCACGTTTCCTGTACCTGCTTTCAACTTCGCAATAACCGCCGTGAACCGAGCGATGAAGTGTATACCAAGCGTGGCCACTTCTTACTTTCCTTTTTGAAGGAACTTTTGTATTGCACCGGTTCTTACTCGTTGCTCTCGTTACACTAAGGTAAAACGAGTTATTCCTATAATTTTTATTTCTGTAACGACTTGTGTTACAATACCATGTCACATTTGAGCTACCTGAACTGGAAACAGATTGAATATTAAATAATTCTGGATAAACTTCCAAGNCTTATTTTTGCCTTTTCAAGATTTGAGATACAGAACGCGAGAAATCTCGGCATTCGTCCTCAATGTGTTAACGTTAAATTGTTCGATTAGTTTAGCTATCGGAGTGGTCGATAGAATTCGTAATTTCTTTTATTCTGGTGCTTTTGAGGGAATTTTCGATCATTTTGTTTTAAGAGCACGAATAAAGGTTTGTTTCCTTCGCGGTATCTAGGTTTTTTATATATCTTACGTTTTTTTTTTTTTTTTTTTTTTTTTTGGTACGAAACGGTATGTTTTAATTGTCGGTAGTTTTAGCGTTAAGTACACTAAACCTGTACCATACGCCACACGAGGACAATTTTTTAACCCTTTGCACTCCGCTGGCGCCACTATGGCGACACGCACAATTTTCTTCAGAGATTATGTTTTTAATTAAATTCTATATTTTCATCAGTTCGAACGCTTCTTTTATTTTGAAATGAAAGTAAATTAACCAGATAAATAAGAAATCGTGAACATTTAATATTTTCTTTTTTTCATTCCAAAATATAAGTTTTCACAATAGTTCTTTGAAACTTAAAAAAGTTGCAAAGGGTTAAATACGAGCATCGGTATTCGATGTTTTTCATTCGAGTAGCCAACGCTTTTGTTAATATTTGGTCGCTGTATAGGATTAACATGACGTTTGTATTTTAATTTCTTTTTTTAAATCTTCCATCTCGCGAACCAAAGATTCCTCATAGCTTTTGAGTTCTGTATCAGATCTGCGTAGAATTTCAAGATATTAGAATTTTAAGTTCGCTTTGTATGTATTTTTTATATTTCTTATTCAACGCCACATTCTTAATCAACTGGTCAATCTTTTTTTTCTTTCCACCGTGACGAAAGTTTTTATGCCNAAAACTTGAAAGACACTTGTTAAATCCTGCTAAGTTAGACCAAGTTAAACATCACACGAAATCGTGCGATGGCGAAGTCCTCATAGAAACATAGCTCACTTTGAATTACCCAGTTTTGGGTGACGTGGCGGTCAATGTGTTAACGCTTTCGGTACGAGCGCTCTGTCCTCTGTGACACTGCCGCTGTACACACGAAAATGCACGCATAGCGCGTGGTCAGTCCTCTTTTGTACGAAGATTTTTCTAAGCGTTAAATAAGAACTGCGCTTAATACAACAATGTTTCTTCTAACAAATGTCGTTTATAGTTTCTAACGCTCGTACACACAGATCATCTGATGGATGCCGGATATATTGGGCGCTCCTACCGACAGGGTTAACCCTTTCGCTACGAAGAGCGTATATATACGCCTTTAAATNCACACAGATCATCTGATGGATGCCGGATATATTGGGCGCTCCTACCGAAAGGGTTAACCCTTTCGCTACGAAGAGCGTATATATACGCCTTTAAATATCAGTCATCTGATAAAAGCGTGCATAGACATTTTCTGTACCATAGAATTATTTATATTTTCATTTACATATGATCCGTCATCATTTATTGAACAATATACTTAGATTTTGCTATGTATATTTTTGTTGTATCAACAAAAACTGTATCGATTAGTATACCAAGAGCTCTTTCAATTCTGAGAGCACCGTAGCGAAAGGGTTAAAGAACTTTTTTTACAACAGCGGCGAAGAGGTGAATTAAAAAGATGAGCGAAATAGAGATGTAACAAAAGTCTGGCTATTAATTATATAAGTATAACACTAGGTCATCGGATGAATACCGGATATATTCGGCGCTCCTACCGAAAGGATTAAAAAACTTTTCTTACAACAGCGACGAAGAGGTGAATTAAAAATATGAGCGAAATAGAGAAGTAACAAAAGTGTGGCTATTAAAAGAATTTTACATAAAATTCTATTAATTATATAAGTAACACTAGGTCATCGGATGAATACCGGATATATCCGGCGCTCCTACTGAAAGGATTAAATAACTTTTCTTACAACAGCGACGAAGACATAAATCGAAAAGATGAGCGAAATAGAGATGCAACAAAAGTATGGCTAGTCTGATACTTCCCAGCTAAAAAACCAGCGCATTCCTGCAAACTGTGTTCGTCGAAAAATCAGTTTGTCCGCCCTGTAACCAAAGTGTGGCCATAGAAATACGCGTCGTCTCGTATCTCGTTGCCAGAAAGTCAACAGATCGAACCGTACCGCGTATCCTCTGTTAAAAATCGAACAATTATTTATACGAAGGCACGCAGACTCATAGGGGAGATTCCAGAGCGACAAGCCAGGTTGGGTTAGGTTATGTCTCGCGGACAGCGTACAGCGACTCCAGGCCGTCTTGATAGCAGTTTCTCAGCCAGTCCCTTTCCCATCCCTACCCCTCGATCCTTCCATAGCTGTCCTGGCCTGGCTCCCCTTTTATTCTTCTTCTTTCCCGGCTTCTTCGACCTCTCTTTCCACGTTTTACCTTCGCGAACTTGGCTCGCTGCTTCGTCTCCATCTTCCCTCCTCTCCCCGCTGACCTTCCTTCCTCTTTTCTAACCGTCCTACGTTTCTTGGACTCGCCAATGGTACCACGTTATACACACGAGCGAGTATCCTACAAATTGGCCGGTCAGGAACGCCAAGGCGAGATCGTACCTCGAGTAGTTCCTTCGTGAAAACGTTTCGCGACACTAATTTCTTTCGTCGAACAGGAAATACCTGTCGTATCTCTGCGACTGATAATCGATCATGTCTTATAGATAGTTGTAACCTGTGTATAAGACAGCATTCCTGCAACAGGGTTGCGCTGTGACATTAGAGAGTTTAACGCATTAACGACGGGACCTTGTTTCTGGAAAACTTGCTAGGAAATAAAGTTATGATCGAGTAAATTCTTGGTTAAATACTTTCGAGAATAAATTGTGTTCTATACATAGCTCTCGATTTAAAGTTTGAACTGAACGAACGACTTTTTAAAAGTAAACTTTCATATACAGTCGTTTCTTATTTTTGCCTTTTCAAGATTTGAGATACAGAACGCGAGAAATCTCGGCATTCGTCCTCAATGTGTTAACGTTAAATTGTTCGATTAGTTTAGCTATCGGAGTGGTCGATAGAATTCGTAATTTCTTTTATTCTGGTGCTTTTGAGGGAATTTTCGATCATTTTGTTTTAAGAGCACGAATAAAGGTTTGTTTCCTTCGCGGTATCTAGGTTTTTTATATATCTTACGTTTTTTTTTTTTTTTTTTTTTTTTTTGGTACGAAACGGTATGTTTTAATTGTCGGTAGTTTTAGCGTTAAGTACACTAAACCTGTACCATACGCCACACGAGGACAATTTTTTAACCCTTTGCACTCCGCTGGCGCCACTATGGCGACACGCACAATTTTCTTCAGAGATTATGTTTTTAATTAAATTCTATATTTTCATCAGTTCGAACGCTTCTTTTATTTTGAAATGAAAGTAAATTAACCAGATAAATAAGAAATCGTGAACATTTAATATTTTCTTTTTTTCATTCCAAAATATAAGTTTTCACAATAGTTCTTTGAAACTTAAAAAAGTTGCAAAGGGTTAAATACGAGCATCGGTATTCGATGTTTTTCATTCGAGTAGCCAACGCTTTTGTTAATATTTGGTCGCTGTATAGGATTAACATGACGTTTGTATTTTAATTTCTTTTTTTAAATCTTCCATCTCGCGAACCAAAGATTCCTCATAGCTTTTGAGTTCTGTATCAGATCTGCGTAGAATTTCAAGATATTAGAATTTTAAGTTCGCTTTGTATGTATTTTTTGTATTTCTTATTCAACGCCATATTCTTAATCAACTGGTCAATCTTTTTTTTCTTTCCACCGTGACGAAAGTTTTTATGCTGAAAAATAATATTTATTTGCACTTAAGTGTAATTTATGAGCGTTATCATCTTGTCGTGTGTTAACAAAACATTGGTTGTTTAATTTGATAGCCGAAAGAGCGTAGAAGTAGCTCGCGAACGTTCGAAGGTTCTCTGTTTCGTACAAAGTACATCTAACCCGAACTTAATTTAACGAGTCGACCATACGGAAACTCATTCAGAGTCCTGGTGCTCGTAAGGACCCTCAAGATGAGCCACGAAGTAGGTACGCAGCGAACCGTGTGCCAAATTGGACCCGGTCGCCATCCTCGCGTCCTTACGAACTTGTCTGTTCTTTTTCCACTAACCATGCAAAGTGAAATTAATCTAATGAATAAAGAAAGCTGCCTCTGACGGTGTCTCACGGTGCACAGACGCCAAAGAGCACGTTAAAGAGTATGAAAGAAACGAAATTTCCTTTCTTCAGCATGAAAATTGATGTCCAACTTCTGTTCGCCAATCTGCCTCTTGGATGAACTTAAAAATAGATCACCTTTGGAAACAATTATATTTTAATGCTGAAAATACTCGAAATACAAATTGTCGCATTTATATCAATACGCGATCTCACTTATTACATTTCTTTCTCCCACGCCTCTATTTATAAGGAATCTACTATATTTCCTAAACTACTTACTATCTACCTATTCTTCTAATCCAACCCTAATTAATATATAAAAATTCTCGCACTATTCCGCTTCCTTTACACTCACATGCACGTTTTCTAACCAATTCCAAACAATACGCTTATAAATTACACTTAAGTGCAAATAAATATTATTTTTCAGCATTATAAAAACTCGTTTATTTCGAGAAATGATATATTTTTGAAGACGTTGTTAGCATTTGAAGAATTAAACAGAAAGACAGGGCAACGAAGAAGTCCTGAATTGAAAAAATTTTCGATTTCATTCGGTTCATTTTTGCCTTTCACATCGGCGTTTACGTAGACCTTTGTCACCGTGACGTGGTGAGACAGGATCTGCTCAAGGCTACGAAATGGGATGCCGCGATTCAAAGAGTAATCTTCCGCCACTTAACTCTTCGTGCGTCCTTCGGACGTTGGTAAGAATTCGCACACCATGCAACGAACGTGAATGAGTAATTGGTCGAAGTAATTGCGGAGTCGTGTGCTGGAATAAGGGCAGTGCTAAAAATCTCCCAGAATTCTAAAAACGTTTGATAGCAATTGCGAACTCTAACGAAGGTGAAATAATTCTTATCGGAATGCTCTATGATTATTTTTATCAATACACGGTTTGAAAAAGAGTATAAATATCTTTAAGCAGCTGTTATTAGAAGCTCTTTACGGAATAATTCGACTTTACTCGTTATTGGATATAATTTTCGCCAAATACTTATTTGTTTGTCAAACCACAAACGCAACACGTATCCAACGCTTTCGCTAGCGTTCGGTCGCTGTATAGGGTTAATTTGATTATTATTCATATTTGTATTTTTAAATTGTATTTGTACCGAAGATGTTGCATGGAAACGATTTCATGTTACACTCGATCGCCTATCGATTTTTATTCCACTTTTACTCGAGTAAGTTGCGTTGTACACGAATCGGTAAAACGGTCGGTTAAAACCGCGAGAGCGATGAGCTAATTCCGATTCGACAAAGTGCAATAACCGTTACATAGATGGTCGAGTTAATCGTATCGATCGACCTTATGCAACGTGGAACTTTGATTTCAGAGCTGAAACCAAAAATAAATCGTTCCTGATGAAGACAGGGCTGTTTTTTAACCCTTTGCGGTCCGAGCCACTTTTGACACTTTAACTTAACTAGTTCGTATTCAATAATATACTTTTAAAAACTGTTAATAATTTGGCTGAATTTTCACATTTTCATTACCAGTAAGATATCTAGGTAGAAAATTTTGCATTAAATAACATTTTAGTGTAAAAGAATATGTTTCGTATCCCAAAATTGAAAACAATGTGATAGAAGATCGATACTATTACCGTTACTATCGACATACGAACGAACGTTGTCAGAAGATGTCGTTATTTTGAATACTTTTTAGTTTATCTTTTGCTTTCCTTTTTTGTTGCACAAGAGTTAGTCTTAGTTTGACCGTCGAGCAAGCGTCACCTCATATGTATGTGTTAAATATACGTTTCTTTAATTTGAACGTTTACAATTATTCTAAAAAAAACGCATCACAATGGAGCAAAGTAAAATGTCGAGTCTGGCTCGACATAAGACCGCAAAGGGTTAACAAGACAGATAACTCGTGCTGCATTTCGTAATGTAGATCGATTTACGGATACCTAAAAAAATTTCTCTCTTGACGTCGTCGTTCTATTATTCTCATCCGCTATAAATTTCATTCGTATTTTCATTTGCACACACCCGCGAAAGATTTCTTTTCTAAAATCTATTTAAATTCGATTATTCTCATCCCAGTTTACAAACGCGCGAATAGATTTAATTCAATTCACGTTTTGTCCCGACAAAAATTGTTGTCTACTTTAAAACCATTTCTAATTCAATTATTCTTCTATCAAACCAAGTGACCCAATCGTCAGTCTTATCTCTAAACCGTGTCTCGCAGTCAAAGAGTTAACGCTAAAATTACCGAAACAGTCAGATAACCGTTTCATAACTTCTCAAAGAAATTCTATAAATTTTTAACGATGCACTTTTCGGTATTTTCCGTTTGATTTTCTGTGAATTATATAATTACATACTTGTTTCTCTTGCATTATAAATCTTCTCAAATATCCATTATTATTTTCTTAGATAGAGAAAGCATTGATCCTCCATATTTTTAGTATTTAAAAAAAATAATTAACCAAGATAAACATGACGCTAATTTCTTCTCTTCGAGGAGCTCCAAAAATTGATTGTCAAAGGCCCCGTTGAGAAACCTTGTTCTAAACGAATAAAAAATAATCGGCTGAACCTTCGTCGAATCTTCTTATAGGAGATTAAAAAAAGAAAAAAAAAAGAAAACACGTTTCAAACGTGATTAAACGATCGGTTCGATCGACAGAAAAGGCGAGGAAGATACCCGTGACTTGTTGGCGCAAAAATGATAGCGTGCACCGTGTTTCCTCCTTTCTCCTGTAGGATTTCCCTTCAAAGGGCTTCCTTCCCTAGGCTGGACACGCGATGCTTACAAATTTACGTCCCATTTACATATCGTGAACCGACAGCTGCCTCGTTCTGCCCGAGGTTTGTTCAATGAACTTTAAGCACTCTGTTTTGCGCTACATCTCTACGCCCGTTCTTCACGCATTCGCACGTCCGTAATGAAATTCTCATGGTTAGCCCTGTTGGAGTTGAAGTCTAGTTGTGTTTCTCGGTACTTCTGCAACTGCAGGTAGTTCGCTTACCTGCGAATTTTGCTAATGCGTTTGGTAATTAGATGTATACTCGCGAGGAATGTTACGGAGTTGATACACACCGATTTTGATGAAATTTTGTTAAGATATGGGTCTCGAAAGAATATTGTGCACAAATTTTTTTACATTGGGTATGAGCTCTTAAAATTTTTTTAAATTAGAAAAATTGTTGGTATCTGTTATTTGCAAATTTTTAAGTTTTCATAATTTTTATACTTCCCGTTGTTTGTTTTTTAATTTCCGAACTTTGGGTCTATAATTTATTAACCCTTAGCGCTCCTTTGGCTCCGCCGCGGAGACATTCTGTTTTCAACACGATTACGCTTAATTTCCAAAGATATCGCACCATGATGATTTACGAAATTAAAAATTTGTGTTTCGTTTGCGAGAGGAAGGAAATTTGTAAAATGAATAAAAACAAGTACTTTCACGGGCAATAGTCATTTTTTCCGTTCGAAATAAAACTTCTTTTCTTCCGTGATAAAAAATCGCGTGGAGTGCGAAGGGTTAATTATCAAAATTTTAAGTTTTCATAATTTTTATACTTCCCATTGTTTTAGTTTTTAAATTATCAAACTTTGAGTCTATAACTTATTACTTATCAAAATTCTAAGTTTTCAAATATAAAAAATTTCAGATTTTTATACTATCCAGTATTTGATTTTTTTTTTCTTTTTTTATTCTCAAATATTTAAATTCTGCACTTTTTTAACTTTATATCTTTATTTACTAATTTGTTAAAATAAATCTATATGAAACTAAGCATTGAAATTACATTAGTCTTAAAAGAAAAAGGAAACTTACAATTTAAAGATCGAAATGGTATTAGAAAAAATTGAAAGTTGAAAAGTAATCTGCATTGCGAAGTACCCTAATATAATTTCTCAAGGAGGTCACGAAGCTACACAAATATGCATCTTAAACAGCATAAGGTTCTGCTTAAAGAAAAGGTCAAATCGTATTTCGAATCCGTAGAAAGGCCCATTGATATGGAATGGTAACAGAAACATATTTTTCTTCTTACGCTTCTTACTATTAATGTTCCATTCTAACCCAATTCTTTGTAATATGTACCCGTATCGAAAAAGAGGTTCGTTTTAATTACGAATTAATTAAAACCATTTTCCAAAGCTTTTTCTTTAAATTCCTCGGCCGCAACGAGAACTTAGATTCTAGAAATCGTGGACGAAAAAGGGCGAAGATTCAACCGTGGGAATGCACAAGTTGTGAGAATGTGCACTGAATGGTCGGCGATTTTCTTGTGTGCTAATTCAAGGTTTTGCTCCGGTGAACGAGTTACTTACTCTTCGACTCTTGAACAACGACCGTGTGTACATTGTGCCCTATGCACATTGCACTTCACGATCAATGGTTTCGGTACGTCGCTTTCTAACGTTAAAATTACACCGTATAAATTACTATGAAATTTTTATGTTCCACTGAAATCCAAGTCTCTCGAGTAACAGAAGATCTGTGAACCATTTTAAATTAAGATCAAATTAATTCTGTTATCTTCTTCGACTATTTAAAAGCAGAGAAAATTTAATTCTCGGAGCTAAAATAACGTAACTGTAATTTTTCACCGTGTTAAAGAAAACGAGAGACGTCTCAATCTAAAAGGTATAATTTTTTAATTTTTGTTTCGATTTTATTTAATCTATTTAAAGTCTTAGAGAATAAATAAAAATATCGTAAATGACCTCTCAGACATTCGTCGCATTCAGCTAAATGTTCATTCGTGACGGTACAAAAATAAAAAAACTATCCATTCACCCGAAACAACTCAACGGAGACATCAACCCTCATCAATTATCCTCTTCAACAACTCCAATGGAACCGCTCAAAAATACAGAGAGAGAAAAAAAAAGACAAACAAACAGGTTCTGTGACCTAAAATCACGTAATTCGGAGCGCAGTTTGCCTCTTTTCTTTGACGTGTACACCGGAGGACCGCTTCTATCGGCCGAGAAAAACTGGTTTCAGAATGCGACTCTGCTCAGGCTCGGATTGGCATTGGACCTCCGGTGTAATGCACTTGAACGCGATTGCATTCGATGCAAGGGTACACAGGCTGGACCCTGTTCTGTCTCGCGACGGCCGTTCAGACACGTTACCGCGAGGGAAAGAGAGATATTTGGCTATTCGCCAATACGGCCGACCGAAATGAACGAGGTTCACGGTCGAGACTGGAATTCAGAAGCCACCGCCTGCGCTAAGAGTCGAATGAAATCGTAACCGCGGAAACGGTCACGCATCCTCCTTTAGAATTGGTGCACACTCGGCGAGGCTGTACGGTTTAGTGGACTTATATTTCTAATAATACAGTCCAACACGATCGTGCAATTTTGATACCAAGTTGCGAGGGGTGGATTCAGGTTTGGGGGTTGACGAGTCCAGTCGTTCAATAAAATGAATCTATTATTCGTTTTATGTCAGGTTTAAAATAGTTTTTAGAATGTTTTTTGTTTTCTGATCCTATTATCGTGTTCGAGTCTGACCATGTTTTTTTATTTTTTATTTTGTTACACTTAGATATTTTGGGTGTAACTTTTTTTACGTATGTTCTGGAATATGTGAGTGAATTTTTTATTACATTTTTTTAAGGCTGTGTATTAATAATTATTCTACAGTTAGAGGACATTTTTATGAACACAGTAGAAGTGTTTAACCCTTCGCGCTCTTAAAGTTTTTTTCCAAGTTTCGCGCTGCTTTGGAAAGATGAAAACAAATTTGCTTTGTTTTAAGATAGAAGAAGAAAATTTGACAAAAATACAAAAGTTAACTTCAAACTTAACGCAAGACAAAAATTACGCTTGCCACTGTAGCTGAGTCAGTGGAGTGCAAAGGATAAAAATTAAATTTAACAGGCTCCGCGATAGATACAAAAGGCGAGAGAACAAAAATGCATTAAAAACCGAGGCAGGTCAGTAGTTCAGAGCCAAAAAGTTCATACAGGTTTTAACATGTGAGAATAAAAAGCGATCTTTTTTTTATTACAAAACGAAATATTTTTATTCAGTAATATATTTTCCATTTGAACTGCTAACCTTTTGTTTTTGAGATTTTCACTGAATTTAGCTGCCTTTCAAAGCGTTTAAAGACAAAACCTAATATATTAGCGCTCCGTTACGAATTCATCTCCCTCTCACCGCCTTTCCTGCAATCTTACATATATCCTTTCAATATTTCTCTGATTTCTGTAATCTCTGATATGTATTCACCTATCGTTCAAGAGATTCACAAACGTTCTCGCGAATCACTTGTGCAGTGGATGGATACACGAGTTTATAAGTTGCGCCACGCGGCCATCGAACGCGACTTGGTCAATTTCCTGGAACACGTTCGCCAAAAATCGATCCGCGATACGGTCGTTCTTTATCCACTGAGACGTGCTACGCCTGCTGATATCTAGGGAATCCCCTGCTATTGACGTGTTATATAGGTTTATTTCAATTGGAAATTTCTGGTCCATTTTAATGGCTCCTTTCAGCAGGAGGAAGTAGTTCCGAAGACGGAAGCGAATAGCAAAACTTTCGGGTTCTTATAGGAATCGTGATTAGCACATCGATGACCAGTAATTTTTTTTTATCGGTTGAGAACTATCTTTGTCAGCGTTTATGTGAAAAACTGTAATAAAGAATATTTTCGAATTTATAAAAAAAAAAGTTATAATTCTTTTTTTTATTATTATTAACTCTGTACGACAGGAGTTCTACGTCGAAGAATTAAATTAATTATGTAAATTATTTAACACGTAGCAAATTTATTACTCTTCATACTATTTACTTTGTATATTAACGGTAGAATTATCAAAATGGTCAAAATGACCAATTCGTAGTTTCTCGTTGTCAGAGAAATTTTATAAATTAATTATAGTTCCTTTTAAAGGATTTTCTATGATTTTGTATTGAAAATAGGGATAAAGATTTGTGTATCATGCAGTGTGTATTTTTTCGTATATCTTCCATTTTTATTTCTTTGGTAGAAATAAGTATAGCTTAATCGTCGGTAGTTCTAGTATTAACCCTTAGCGGTTGTATTTATTTAAGATGCGGATCTTGTCAGAGTTTATTTTCGCTGAACGTGTGTTAATTATATATTATTCTTTAAGGAAATTCGTATAATAAAATAACACATAACGTTTCCATTAAACTACGTTGAAACAAGAACTGTAAAGAATCGTTTTGAACTAGTACAGTATACGATCATAGCGATTCTTTACGTCGGTGGCTGAGAGTGGACAATCGACCGCAAAGGGTTAAAAACCACCCTCCATCTGTCTACTCTAACCATCATTAACTCGATTAACACTAGAACCACCGAAGTGCTCGAAGTGACCAATTCATAATTTCTTATACAAATTTTCCAAATTCACCGTGACACATTTCAAAATATTTCCCGCGATTTTCTGTTTAAAATATGAATCAATTCGTCTCCGTTATATCAACAACAGGGATTTTCAGTGAATCGCCATCAAAAACATTCATCCAGTTCCCAAAGCAACCATTCTACCTTTCATCGCGGAACACTTTCCTCAAACCTGAAGTAGTCCCACCCGCTGCACAAACAAAATTTTCTCAACGTTTACCAACAATAAGAATGATTAACGCCTCTCAACCGAGGGTGGAACAATTCACCTGCCGGCTCCTGAAATATTCGCATAACTCGACGGAACTGCAGCGTTATGGACCACGTTATGGACCACGAGGTCTCGAGTCTCGTTGTGGCCTGCATAATGGAACAAAACTGACTGCAAGGATTCCGAGTCGTGTTCTCCGTTTGAAGAAGAAATTCAGCAATTTCTCTGTGCCGGTATTGGCAATCTAGCTTGGTTGCTGGCTGAGTCAGCTCGGACGGTGTTAGACAAAGGGTGAAGGGGAGGAAAATTCTCTCATTCTTCTTTTTTCTTTTTTTTTTTTTCCTTCTGTCAGGGGTCCGCCTTGAAATAACCACCCGTCGAGACTTTAGCCAGCGATGAAGTGCACTTATAAACGAAGTGCAGCCAGGAAGCCAAGCGCATATGGTTGCAGGAGAAACACGCTCGAATTCGACGATGGTGCCACGTGTTCGAGGGTCGATGCACCGTTCGTTCGTTCTTTCGTTGGTCCGCTGTTGAAGTGTCCCCACGATTCCCTTCGGGGCTCTTTTGGCTATGGGTGAGGAGAGGACACCAGCATTGAGTTAGGTTAAGTCCTGTGCTCTCTATCGGGCGTAAACAATGCGGTGAGGGTGGCGGTGATTTAAATAACCCTGGCATAACTAACCGTGAACGGGAGTTTCGGTGGGAAACGCTGCGTGGCTGATTGTTACCAAAGGTGCATCGGTTTCGTTATTATTATACACTTATTGGTAGTTTTTAACTTTAGGAAGACAAATCTGTTATTGTAATACACGTATTGGAATTTTTTAACGCTAGGAAGATGAATGTGTTACTCTGGTACACGTATTGGTATTTTTTAACGCTAGAAAGACCAATCCGTTATTGTTACACACGTATTGGAATTTTTTAACGCTAGAAAGATAAATGTGTTACTGTAATACACGTATTGGTATTTTTTAATGCTAGAAAGACCAATTCATTATTGTAACACACGTATTGGGATTTTTTAACGCTAGGAAGATGAATGTGTTACTATAACACACGTATTGGTATCTTTTAGTACTTGAAAGACCAATTCGTTATTGTAACACACGTATTGGGATTTTTTAACGCTAAAAAGATAAAAGTGTTATTGTAACACACGTATTGGTATTTTTTAACGGTAGGAAGATAAATGTGTTATTATAACACACGTATTGGTATTTTTTAACGCTAAAAAGATAAAAGTGTTATTGTAACACACGTATTGGTATTTTTTAATAGTAGAAAGACCAATCCGTTATTATAACACACGTATTGGTATTTTTTAACAATAGAAAGACCAATCCGGTTAAAACAATCCATTAATTAATTAGCAAAGGTTGTCTTTACTAAAGGAGTTGAAATGGTAAACGATGTAAGTGATGGAAAAATATGCACGTCACATGTTACAATCTATAATTCTAATACGCCGCTATCCGACATTGAAATTATACAGCTCAAACGGCTAGAAAATTCCTATGTTTTATTGAAACTACATATCGAGCAGTTGAAATGATAAACGATGTACCGTAAGTGCTAAGAGAAAAAAAATTGATTCTCTGGATGGGTGGATGGTACAAAGTCTGACGCGATAGAATAATTTAGTTTAGCCATTAATGCTATCGCGAGTGAGCGCCATTTCTGAATAGTATACTAAAAGTATGTAATTCTCTATTCACATATTAATAAACTCTCTGTCCGCATATTAAAACACAAGCCATTCAGCATACATAAATAATTCAATATCCATACCATTAAAAGAAAAGAAGGCTAAAGCGCGCAAACTTCCTATCAAAAGTTCCGTTTCCAACCTCTCCTTTTTGCCTAACTTATTTACCCTAATTCCGTCGACTCCAATCTTGCTTTGCACACCAAAAGCGGAACCGAGTCGCGAAATCGAATTTAACTTCGATGACTAATGATCGTGAACGTTTTTGCAATGGGCCAAAAGGCGCTTTTGGTGCACGCGGATGGCACGATATCGATTCGCCGGAGAAAAAAAAGGAATGCACGATAGTTGGACGATTGCTTTGCGCAGAGAAATCGCTGCTTTGCCAATTCTGACTCGGTTTTTCGCCAGTACCGCATTCTACCGTAGAGGAAATCTATAAAAAAAACACACACCTAAGATTCTGGAACACTAACTCTTTAATTTGTTGAACAAATTGTGTAACTCTAACTGTATTTATTAAATTCTCTCATTGATCATAAAACAACAGAAATATAATTAAATAGTTCGATTAGACTACTCAATTTAGGAACAAAACTAAGTCACTGTTTTTTTTTACCAATTATGTTTCATACGGTGAAAAAAATGCTGAAGCTCTGAGAGATTTTTTTAAATTATCATATTTCTTTTATGATAAATCACACTTTAATTTTAAGTCTGTTTTTTAATGAGGAATGTTGTCAGAATTAAGGAGTTGACATATGTTGAATTTGATGAAATTTTTGATATGATATAAAGCTCGAAAAAAATATTAGATATTTTTTTATATCAGTTGTAGTTCACTTCGAAGGGGTGATAACAGCCCTCAAAGTAAGGTGTGAAAGTTCTTAAAGGAATTAATTTTTTTCTAAACTCTTTACACAGTTGGATTTGGCATTGGAAAATAGACATTAATTAAATTCGCCAAAAATTACAGTAAGTAATAAAGTCTGTATCTAGTATTTTCGAAAATGTAAATTTAAAAAGGTCTCTGCACCAAAATTGACGTTGTTTCGTATCCAAGCAGCGATACGGTATACGATTTTGCACAGATTGCTTCTACTTTGGTCGAATCGCTTCAACCGACGCCCGTTTGTTTAGAATTATGTCGAGACGCGAACT
>SMSQ01021817.1:0-17472 GCA_019453375.1 Ctenoplectra terminalis | reverse complement strand
CAAATGGACAATACAATGACAATTTTTGTTCAATACATTATTGAACATTTTTGGAAGTATTTTTGTTCAATAATGTATTGAACAAAAATTGTCATTGTATTGTCCATTTGATCTGCCAAGTCACCTTTTGTTTTTAAAATTTGAACTGTGTTTAGTTGCATTTCGAAGCACTGGAAGACAATTATCGCTAAAAACACTACAAACTTGTTGGCCAACCTGATACATCAATTGTTTTATAGTTATGTATGACTGTCAGTTGTGGAAAAGCATTCACAGCTTGTAGTTATGGCTCCTTATTAACAGTTCACACGGTGGTAAAAGGTGGTGCAATTTCTGTGGCCACTATTCTAGATGGATATCTTGTTTTCATATTTTTAACAAAAATGTCGATACAGTACAGTATCCTTATAAATTAGTTAAGAAAAGTTTAACTTTCAAATTACATTGCCTAAATCTTTCTTTTTTTAAGTGGTCAAGTCTATTTGTAATTAACAAAAATACTGTTTTACTTACAGAATGTTCATAAAAATAGTCGTACGTTAAAATTAAACACATTTCGAATCTTAAAACAATAAAACAAGTCTATTTAGCGTTTAACAATATTTTTAACACTTTGACTGCTATGGACGCGTATATGCGTCCGGCGAATGCTATCGACGTGAACTATGAACGCATATGTGCGTTTGACAATCAAAATGTTCGGAAACGAGTAACACACGATTTGCATGAAGACAATTCGTTGTGCATGCGAAATATAAGAAAAGGAGCGATACAAAATATGAATATCAAAAATATAACTTACAATTAGTTGCACGATAGATAATTAATTGAACGTGGATAGAGTACGCGGTACGCAAAAAAGTATTTCGTCAACACAGCGCGTTTAACCCTTTGCACTCGAACGTCTCCTCTCAGGGGACATCAGAGGTTATTAATGATATTAATGATTACAGAGGATGAACTTGTCGGCATAACTTTTTTAAAAAATGCATTTTTCCTTAAAGTTCTCTATTTCAAATGGCAAGAGACAGCAAATCAAAAAGTATGGTATATACCGAAATATGCAACGATTTCTGTTTGCATGCTTTCCTATAAAAATGTGCGCGAGATGGCTCCGAGTGCAAAAGGTTAAACCTAGAGTGCTTCGCAGTCAAAGGGTTAAATAGGGTAAAATGCAAACTATTAAATATCTAGAAATAAAGAAAGCTAAATTTTTACCATTTAAAAAAAAGAAAACACGGCTCAAATATTAATTTTATTCTCACTACTCGAAGAGTTGAATTTCTCATTTAACCTTCCTAGCTATTATTACATAATATTCCTAAATAATCATTAAAAATCAAATTAATAATAGTTCGTACATAAAAAGATATTATAAGAAATGAAATAAAAAATAGCAGATAATATGATACTTATTAGTGAAAGTGACTAACTTGTACACCCTTCTTGTGGAAAATTTTAATTCGGTTAATTCTAAGATTAAATTAAAAAGTGAGACTATCACCTGTATTATTTATTTAACATTTTAGGATATCGACGAGTGTAAACGAACCCCTGGTTTGTGTCAACATTCATGTTTCAACGTATGGGGCAGTTACAGATGTACTTGTAATCTTGGATTCAGGCTAAACGCCGATAATCGTTCTTGCACGGACATCGATGAATGCACGGAGTTCAAAGAAAACAATTTGTGTATAGGAATTTGTGAAAACACACCAGGAAGTTACGCTTGCAAGTGTCCCGATGGCTACAAGCTTGGACATAGCGGCCGTACTTGCGAAGGTACACTTATCGTTCACAACTTTTAACACGTTGAGCGCCACGCGTATTTTTAAGACAATCCCGTTCAGGCCACGAGCGCCGCTTATACGCACTGGTATTGAAGGGCCGGTGTTTCCGATCCCATTAATACTGTAATAATACCAAATTAAGTAAATTTTAAATAAATTTTGTGTAATTCCGCAAAATAGTGTAAAATTTTATAGTTCTCATGTTACACGCTGTCAGCCACCGATGGTTGACGCGACCTAAACAGAAAATCTAGTGTCAGCCACCGATGGCTGACGTGGCGCTCAACGTGTTAATTAAATATCATCCTGCACTTTTTTAAGGTTCAGAATTTCATGTAAAATAACTTCATGCTGTTAACTCTTTGACTACTGTTATAACTTCATACTGTTAACTCTTTGACTACTGTTATAACTTCATGTTGTTAACTCTTTGACTACTGTTGACGCCTATTGGCGTCCGATACATGTTGACTTCTCGGTAGTGTTGGCGCCTATTGGCGTCCGAAACATATTGGTTTAACACGTTGACTGCCGCGTCACCCATATTCGGGTGACAGTAAAGTTTTTGATCGGGCCGCGTCACCCGTATTGGGGTGACGCTTATTTGACTACTTGCCAAGAATATTCGTATGTGTTTAAAAAGATATTTCGCCGAGGAAGTAACAAAACTATTGAATATTAATTAATATAAACTATATTTATTAATATAAACTTAAATTTAAAATAGAATATTCATTAATATAAACTATTGTTATAAAAGTAATACGAAAATGGTTTATTAAGAAAACTATATAGAACGTAAAACTTTAAAACATTTTATACAAAGCTGAGGCTGGTCGGAACAACTTGGACAATAAGTTGTTGTTTTTTGTAAATTTTTTCTTGTCTCTGATCGGCCAATTCGACCACTTTTATCCGCATAACATTGTTTGCACGCGCGTCTAATGCTTTCTCCGGAATCATTTTTCCGAACGGCGATATTGTGCGGTACGCGTGGCCTGAAGGAGATTTTACTGTAAACGCGCGTGGCAGTCAACCTCTTAAAATATTAATAAAATATTAATTAAATAACAATATAAAAAAAATATTGTTATTTAAAATGTAATGTTCACTTCAAGTAATATTCGTTTAATGTAATCAATTTCAGTATTTTGAATATTTTAATATACTTCCTGAGAAATGCATGTCTAACGAAAAATTTCGCCGTACCCAGTGGACGTTGCGAGTGAATTCGTACCGTATCGTACGGCCAGTGCGTGCCAAAGTCTGCCGTAGTCAAATGGTTAAAGGAATGTAAACGTTTTTATAAGACATGCATTTCGAAACAATGCTTCACGCGAGCAGTTAACCCTTTCGCTACGAAGAGCGTATATACAGGGTGTCCCAAAAGGTCTGTAAGTTCTTCCAAGTTGAGTACTGTTGGTATCCGGGTGAAAAACATATCGAACGCCGATTATACTTGTTAGCAATATGTTTCGGACATTCCGTGATTTCAACTCCGAATATAACGATTTGGGCTTCGAAGTGGAAACACAGAACTGTCTTGTTTGTTAACGCGTTAAGCGCTATGTCGGTCCCTGCGAACTGACAAACTTTGCGTTTAAACGTCGTTGATGTTTGAGAATCGACAATATTAATTTTAAAAAGTAATGCTTTACAATTCATTAATGGGTGTTATTGAAATGTATTAAACAAAGATACGACTTTCCTTTGCAAGCTTGTACAATTTTCTTCTTAAATTCTTCGCTATTTTTCAACCAAATGTTTTTCAATTCGCATCGTAGCACACAGTCTAATGGAAAGTCGAACAAAATCCGTGTAGCGCTTAACCTGTTAAGAGGTGATTTTTAGAGAGATTTTAAGCAGGTTTTTAGTCAAAATGTCAAAGACGGCTTTGCTAACGAGTTATTAAGCGTATTAAACAAAGATACGACTTTCTTTTGCAAGCTTGTACAATTTTCTTTTTAAATTCTTCGCTATTTTTCAAATGTCTTTGAATTCATATCATAGCGTACAGCCTAATAGAAAGTGGACCAAAATTGATGTAGCACTTAACGTGTTAACGCAAAGAAAGATGAAAAAAAGCTCTGTTGTCTAAAATCGCAGTCTTGTACCTAACAAAGAAAATTACCGAAGTGTCAATCGCTAATTTTTATGAAATTTATGTACAATGTAGTTTTCATAAAAATATATGACACGTATTTTTTTTTTATCGGCAATCGTCCATGTTAATTCCCAAAGTTGGGAATGCAAAACCTTTTTCGACGAATATCTCGGAAATTATTAAAGATAGATATTAAATATATTATAAATATAATAATAAATATAATAATAAATTATTAAAGATATGAAAGACAAGTATGTTATGCAAGATAATAGACTTTGCTTGATAAATTGAAGTAATAAAATGTTATACGCACGGTGAGCACTCGTAGCCTTTCATTAACGCGTATTCTACCTCCATTATTTTGCAGTTACATACTACAGTCTGTACTTGACCGAGTCGTTGAAAATCTGGGCCATTAGTTGAATCTCAAATTGTCTCTCCTGCCCTTGAATCTCTAACAACGATGACGCATCGCGATTCTGATTATTTCTTTGAAAACGACCAATTTTCTGTTCAAAGATATCGACGAATGTGCGGCGGGACCTGTTTGCAGAGGAACAGATGAAATTTGTCACAACACCAGAGGTAGTTTTCGTTGCAATAGGATAAATTGTCCTTCAGGATATCGCCGAGATCATGAAAGAAAAAAGTAAGTATATTTTTGTATCGATTCTTTTTGCAATGAAAAATATTTTTTTTTTTTTCAAGATGTTAAATATCGTAAATGTTCAAGAAATTAAAGTAGTGTTCATCGAATCAAATTAGGATATGTACACTACCGCTCATAAGTATCCAGATACTGATAAATTTGTCAATTTGATCAATTTCAAGACATAAATATTACTAAAGTATGTAAAGTAATGACAATTTAATGACTGAAAGTAATATTTACTACTTTTTTAAGGAATCGACACATTGTTAATTCTCTATTAATAAAAATGAAATACACGATTTGAAAAAGGACACTGCTTGAATTAACCATATTAGGAGAATATCATTGTTTAATCCATAGGTTAGCAATTAAATAACCCAAATATAAAAAACTCTTCAAATAACAAAACAGTTCCTTAAGGTTCGACATTTATAGACTTTAATGTTATTTTTATTGCATATTAGCTCGGTGATTTATTCACAATATTCAATTTTATCCTATCATAATATTCTGCTATACATGGCTGAAACAATAACAAGTGAATAACAAAATCACAAATTACATTCTGACAAAAATAAGCAAGTATCTGGATACTTTTGAGCGGTAGGTAGTGTAAGTTACATAGAATATTTATCGTCATTTTTGCATGAGCTTGGTTAATATTTAATCAGAATGTTTTACAAAGATATTTGTAAAATTTTGTAAAAATTTGTAAATATTTGTGGAAATTTGTAACAATTTGTAAATATTTGTAAAAATTTGCAAAAATTGTAAAAGGAGACTTGTAAAGATTAAGAGTGAGTTCAAATTAATTTTTAACACTAAACCTACCGACGATTAAATTATACCTATTTGTATCAAAGAAATTACAATAATAGATACTTGAAAAAATACATAATACACCAGAAACAAATTTTTAACCATATATTTTACAGAAAATCACAAAAAAATATTCAAAAGTGCACCGTTAATAATTTATAAAATTTAGATACGAAATTACGAACCGGTCGTTTGACCGCTTTGGTAGCTTTAGTGTTAAATTCTCGAAACTTACCGAAACTGTGCAAGATTTCGAAACTCGAAACTCTCGAAACTCAATGAAATCAAATGAGAATAGAAACTCCATACGCGATGAATTTTATGCTGTTCAATTTTTGACAATTTTTCTACTGCTTGGTGCAAACAAAAATCATTGGTTCTTGATTTTCGGTATTTACCGATTATAGAATCTTAATTTCACATGTTCTTGCATGACCCTATACTTTTTCTTACATAAGTATCAAACTTTCCTGTCTGTCGGTTTTCGGGTGGTTTCGACGTTTCGAGAAACTCCTCTCCAACAAAAATAGTGACTCATCGGTAACTCAAATAACGATTGTACAAAACAGAGCTTCTCGAACTTTTCCACTCGGCGAATTTTCCACCAGAAAATATTTCCCGACCCTGGGTTACACTTACATAAACCAGAAATACGTATTAAAATATCGGCTAATAATAAATCGTGAAGAAAACTTATCCTTCGTTACGTGTCCAAGAATTTTTCTACTTCTGCTAAAACCTGTGCGACCCTAAAATTTAGTTACGCAACCCATACTTTGAGAAGCCTTGGTATAAATTTGTTATGTAATAAAATATTGAAATTTCAGCCGGTGCGTGAGATCGTGGCCTTGTCGCTTCAATGATCCAGTTTGCAGCAGACAACCGTCGCACTATTCCTACAATTTCATCACTCTCGTCAGCATGTTACCGATTGCACCTAATAGACCGGAAGAACTGTTCAAAATGAAAGGATACCATCTGCCTGGTTCGGCGATACAATTCAGCATGGCGTTTGTGGAAGCGCGTGCACCAGCTGGGGTACAGCGTGCCACGGAATCTTGTTTCGCTTTGAGAAGGCCCGAGCCGACACAAGCTGTTTTAGTAATGTCGCGAAGCATACAAGGCCCTCAGGAAATCGAACTCGATTTATCCATGGAAGTTTATCACAATACGATATTTGCTGGAAGCGCGGTAGCAAAGTTGTTGATCTTCGTTTCTCAATACGAATTTTAAAGAATTCTAGAATCTAAAAAACAGTCACGAATTAACCCTTTGCCCTGTAACCACGAGTCACTCGTGGCGCCGATTCTGGATAAAATACAATAACAACGCACAATATTTATGATAAAGTTGAATCTTAGCTTTAACCGTTTTAGTGCCAGGGGTTTTTAACCCATTGACTGCCAGGCATATTTAGAGCGTCTTGCCCTGGGTGCCAAGGTTTTATTTTGAAGAATACAAAATATATTTACAAAATATAATAATATTAAGTTATTGATATAATGTTATAATGGCATTTACAGTAATTTAAAAAAAAAATACTAATAATTCTTAACTCAAATGGCCATTTGAAATTAATTTAAAATTGCAGCACACACCACGAGATATCCCGTAGCTGGCAGTTTTGGTACACACGCTTACTACGAGATATCTCGTACTTGGCAGTCAATGGGTTAACCCTTTCGCGGCGGAGCGCTCGAAGCAGCCGGCGCGACGGTAGAAGATCGAACGTCGCCCATTTGTCCATGATCGGGGCAGAATTTACGGATAATTATATTCGATTATATAAAACGTCTCTGGACAAGAAGCGTGTATTGCTAGCGCGTCGAGAACAATCGACTGAAGGGACATTATTGGGCAGATGTTGATAACAATGAACGGCGCCAAAAGGCGCTGTCCGCTCGAAGCGAGCATCTATAGCTGAGCGCCAAAAGGCGATGTTCGCCGCGAAAGGGTTAAAAATCCTCGTCGGATCGTGCCATGAAGCGCGATAGCGCTTCCTTCATTTATCTGCGAGTAATGACGATCGACGCGGCCGCGCTGCTCTTTTTTTTGGTCGAAATATGCCGCGCAGCGCGCTCGCGCTTCAGATTGTTAGTCAATTTTTGAATCGTAACAGTTTCTTCAGAAAGACAGCTGATTATGCAGGTTGTTTACGATTATTTGAAAGAAAATTAGTAATTACGAGAGGAAACTCTGACAGACTCGTCGCGACAAGATACATTCTGAACCGAGCGTAATCGAATCGACGGTCGTGACCAAAAAAAGCGACACGGTTCACCACGATACGCGAACAGCGCGATCGCGCCACGTGGCACTAAAACGGTTAACTGTAATTTAAATTTACAATGTTGAAAATTAGCGAATACAAAATACGTGTAATATTTCAATACTTTGCGTTTGACAGAGTATCAAAGACGCGAATAACTATTGCTAATATGTATGAAGATTGAAGAAATCGTAAGCCAAGCGGTTAAAAAAAAAAGAAAAAATTAATGCGTATTTGGATTAATAAATTTCTAGCATTGTTGTATTGAGATTTCGGATATATTAATTGTTCTGTAAAGTTTTTTCTTTCTTTTTGCTTTTATTTCAATATGTTTACTTCAAATATGCTTCACGGTCCCATTTGGAAATTTTTAATCGAAATTCGAGGAACCAAGACATCTATACGACTACTATGACTTATAAATACAGTAAACATTAAATAACACGTGCTACATTATCTGTATATTTCTGTTACTTTCTATATGTTATTTTACAGCATGTATCTAAATTATTATCAACCGATTATATTACACATCTTTCGTTATTTTAATGTATCAAGTTATAAGCGTTTCCTTTGAAATGTACCACACAAATTCTCAAATAATACTTTTCTACTTTTAATGTACAAAGAGAAATATAAAGAGAATTAGGAATAGTTGTAAAAAATTAAAATAAACGATAGCGAGTGGAGCAATAATTTTACATTGTATTTTCGGTAAATAAGTCGATTTATATGTACATAGGGTATATTTGAGTTTGTACACATGAAAAAACGAAATAAATTACATTAATCGTTTTAAATTAACTTCCTTCAAATTACTATATTTTCATAAACATGTACCTTATAAAAATCGCAGCTTTATAAGATGCTTCGTTAACAAAACGTTTCTTGTTTTTTCTTTTGTACGTATACAGTAACTTTTAACAGGATCTACCATATTCGATATCTGTCTAACGAGTTGTCTAAGTAATTGTAAGTTAAAAGTGACAAGATATACAATATCGTCTATGCAGACTTTAAAAAGTTCTGTATACATACGCAAACACAATAAGAGCATGTTTTTACTGCGCACCTAAATATTTGATTCTTTTTTTTTTTTTTTTCTTTAATAAGATTTATAACATAATGAATATGAGATCCTTAGCATCAATTGCTGTTCAGTTGCACGAAACAGCCGCAGTGTAAGTTGCGATATAAAATATCGATAAAAAATAAAATACACCTAACAGGATATAATTCGTGTCGATCGAAGCCGATAGACACCTTTCCATTTTCTAGAAAGTATATCTTTCTACGCATAACGTATGGATGTACAATTATTAATGGTCGTTGTATAACAATACTAATAATTGAATAAGAATGATTGGTACCAGAATCAATAACATTGTTATCCGCAATAAGACTAATAATAATAAAAATAAAAAATACTAATAATCTTAAATAACGTTGCTAATATGCAACAACAAGTCAGAACGACTCGCAACGATATTATAAATCAATTAATCGCTTCTTTGCGTCGCCCAACAAAACAAATAACTGAAAAACGACGTTGCGTTACTAATTGCAAGAACAGTTGCAATCGTACCTGTGTATTATTATATGGAAACCAAAGTTATGTAAGCTTACGAAACAGAATTTAGATTAATCTCATTACCGAAGCGATATAGTCGAATAATAGAGTTTTACAAAATCTATGATATAGTATAGTTGAAGCTAATTATACATGGATAATAGATACAGATTTACGGAATCAGATCTCAGTTTAAGATCTCAGTTCGAGAAATCAAACTTCTTTGAAAACACGCAGTCCGATTTAAACGGTTTATAATTTTGTAAAGCAAATCTTTCATCTCCGACTTTATTCACACTTTTATCTGTTCTATCGAGAAACGAAAATTCTTGATAGGCGACTAAATTGAACCTCCAATTATTGCGAACGCGATTTGGTCGAGGGAAGCGTGCCGATCTACTGTCACATCGGGCCAAAGGGAAGTTATTCTTAAGTTGTAGCGGACTGTAAACGTATTTTACAAATTCACTTGTTAAAATCAATTATATTCGTACCACCGCACGGTTTTTTATCCTACAGTTACTAACACTGCATATGAGATCTGTAGTAACGAGTTTCTACGTCAATTATAGATGCTTTCCATTTTTTGAATTCACCGTAACATTTTTATAACATATAAAAGTTTCAGTTATGAATTTTTGTCTAAAAATATTTTTATAAAAATCCACTTTTTTTCTTTTTTTCTTTCTTTCTTTCTTTTTCTCTTCTAAAGCGCTTATACGCAGACAGCTTCTTAATTTATTTATATCGAAGCACTTAAAGTTACTACCGTTGACAAATGCGTACTGCTATCTATTTTATGGATAAAAGAATTGAATATTAATACACTTATAAAAGCAAATGTTACCGAGACTTACTCAACTTTTAAGGAAAGCATCCATCGGCAGACTTTATAAATTCTCAATAACAATATTAATGTGCGACGACATTAATAAATATACTTGCAATAAAAATCATAATAGCAGCATGTTATCAATATTATTACTACTATTACTATTATGATTGATAATAATAAATAGCGTTATTTAATGTAACAGTTCGACTTTAGCAATAACACGCTACTATGACGTTGATTCATGACACTATTGATACTTTCTCGCTCTTATTCTATCAGAATGAAAAATGAGCGTGACTAGGTTACTAAAGATCTTTAGATCACTTACAATTAGTTAAGCAGGTGCGAATAACTCCAAGCTTTCGGTGCTTCAAATCAATTTTCAACGATATTAACATTTGTTACGATTAAATAAACTTGAAGTTTAAGATATAAACGATTCACCAATATCATAAGCGTGTAAGCTAATTTAAGTAACTTTAGTAATCTTCCTGATGGAAATTTATCAATGTGTATTAAACATTACAAAATTCTTGATTGGATAATATTAGTTGGATTCAATTTAACGTGTTCCATGCCATTTGAACTATCAATTATTTCCATAGTTATCAACAATAATAATTTGAATTAATGAAACAAGAATCTCATCTGCAGGCGCTGGATTTGGCACAATTTGGCATAATTTCTAAATATTTAACCTGTTAACTAGAGAAGACGAATCAACTTGTCACGTTGTTTACCAATATTTTGTACACAATCATTTGTTTCAGAGATCCTTTACTTTTTAATGGATCGTTAGTTAAATATTATTCTTACATATGTAAAAACCAAAAAATCTCGAACTAGTTCTTTTTTATTAACGTTTAATGCTATGTCTGAAGGAGATCTTGACTAATAATAAAAAAAACGATCCGATCAACAGATTAACATATAATATTTAAGGAACTTAAGTTTCATACAGCACTGAACGCGTTAACAGCCAAATATTGTTACACAATTAACTAACTTTCTTATATGAATTTTAATTTGTACGTGATATTTGAAAATCCAGTTGAATACTGTTTGGTGCAGTATCCTAATATCTGATTCGCACTTGCTTATTTTTGTTTTCACTAATTCATCACAGAGGTGCCAAACAAGTGTCAATTTCGAACAAGTATCGAACTGTATCAAAAAGATGTCTAAACGGCACCGTATAAATGTGACCAGTATTTCTATACATATCGTATATTGTTTACACTACTTGTATACTGCCACGCAGCATAATTTTAACATTTACCGCATTGAGTTACATTTTACACGAAGAAGTATACAGTCTATTAAGTTATTACTTAGTCCTCGTAAAAGCACAGTTGTTATCAACAATAATTAACTAAAATACCGTGACCGATTGCTTTATTTTGTTTGACAATAAAATCTCAACATTTTCATTGGATTTTAGTTTTGAAATTATTTCTTTTCATTCGTACAATTTAAACGCAAATTAAACAATTTTAAAAAATGCAAAAAACGTTACCAGTCAAATAATAAAAGAAAACAAAGTTAAACATTTATTTACGAGGTCTAAATACGTTAAATTGGTTGAATGATTGAACTGTGCATATATCTTTAACAAATGATCGATCAAAACGTTTGGCACCGAATTTGTCGACATAAAAAGTTTTCGTACATACTATTAACGCGTTGACTGCCACGCTAAAATCACATGTTTTGCTGAGGACGCCACGGCTCGGGACGCCACACCGGTAAATAGAAGATTTCACAGAAATTAATCTCATTTTTGATCTTATAAAAATTTTTAATCGTTGAATAGTGCACAGCGCCATGGGGCCCACCGGTGACCGGCGACGCAACCAATTGTAAAATACATAATTATAGTAAATATCGATACTGATATATTTTCAAATAACACCACTGTTACTATAATGGTTCGAAGAAATTAATTCCGTACAGAACAGGCAAAAATAATTTTACCAATACAAGGAAAATATAGATATTACTTTGTTCAACATAATATACATCGCATAATAAGAAATTCATGTTGGCGCCATGGGCAAACCACGTAAAATGCGCGTGGCAGTCAACGTGTTGCCCGGCGCCGAATTTGCTGTCCTTTCCGTTCAGCTGGCAGTCGGTGAGCGATACAATGTTGTAGGGTATCGCCAAGAGAAATTATTCATAAATTATATAAAAAGGAAGGAGACGTACATAAAGTCCGAAGGTATTGTTCCAAGTGTTATGATAACAATTAAAAACTATTTGGACGAAAGACAGCTAGAAATATTACCAAAAAAGTTGTCACGTATTGTAATATGTGTAAAGATAAGCCGCATTTTTGTTTAGAATGTTTCAATAAATTTCATTAAAACTACATTTCATCACATTTCATTGAGACTATATTTATTTTTTAACTTTAATACTGTCGGTCCCACGAACCGACGCCAGCCAAACGAAAATTCTAGTGCCGGTCCTCGGGGACCGGCGCCGGGCTCAACGTGTTAAATAACTTGATATTACATTTGTTTCAATAAGTACGAAACAGAGGTGCGTTTAAGAATTTTTTTAACGATAAAGCAAACTGTATACTTGTGAAAATAGAAAACTTTTTATATCGGAAAAAGAATCTAGAATAAGTTAATTGAAACGTATACGCCTCACAGTCATTCGCAAGAAGAAGAATGTGCGCTAGATCATTTGTAAGCCAATTTAATTGGTCCACTTAACGTTTCGTTTTCATTGCTATTAGTATCAAAGGATAGATGCAGTTTGAAATAATTTACGTCAGGGTTGTTCAGCCTGTGCTCCATTTTATTTGCACTAATTGATACTTTTTTTTTTTTGCAACAAATCAAACTCTTTTACAATAGATCGGTTAAAAATCTTAATTTACATCACAAACAGACTTTTGTTCAATATAGGCACTTAGAATGTGAAGATCTGACATTTTGTTCTTTTACTTAATAAACGCTTCTCTCTAAAACACGCTTGTACCTTATTTTGTTGTTTACTTTGTCTTATCACAAACTATTTTATTATTATCATGAGATATTAAACTTATTCTCTCGATTCTCCTACATTTTGGTAGCAATTTTTTATTAATTTCTCTTTACTGTTAATATTTATTAACAATAACGATCCGGAGCACGAAGTTAAGCAACCCTGATCTAATTTTTCGCAAAGGTAACAATACTTACACTACGATGTATTATCTATATGAAAACAACGTATTAGAAAATGCTCTCGGTGTATTATTGGTTGGTACATATTTCGGAAGCATATTAACTTTTTTTTTTTTTTTCATTATTACACTATCTAGAATAAAACTGATACACAAGATAATCTTCACGTGTTATCGCACAAATTGAATGTTTGTTAACAATCGAATACAAAAATGTCTTATGAAAAACAAAAAAAAATTGAGAATCAACGAATGCGCACGCTTCGCATTGTTTAGAAACTTTAACCCTTAAACATAAACTTTGAAAAAAAGAAAAATAATAGTATATATTTAATTCGAAGCAAGTAATCAATATCTGGGTTTAGTTTCAACTAAAAATGAAAATTTTGGTAACAAAAAATTGTGTCTAAAAATAAATGATTGTTTTTTTTTTCAATCGATATTAAAAATAAACGCAGTACAAACAGGCTAATTTCACATTTATATATAATATATATATATATAAACTGGAATGAAAATGAAAAAAAATAATGTTGAAATATTTATTAATATCCTTTTCCATATTCGTATGAACAAATCTTGAATTTGTGTGTTAACACTTAATTGTTATCAGTACACGAAGTTGTCTAACTATAATATTAGTCTCGAAACCTATTAAATTAACGTGATCGTAACAAGAATATACACAGTAGTGCGTTTGACACTGTATCCAGTAATTGTTTTAATTTCAATTTACTGTGCGTACATTGTCAACGACGCAACTGTGAACACGATTCTTACAAAATGTGAATAACGCGATTGTTTTACAATAAACCTCACGTACATGTGTTTTTTTCTATCGTTTCTAGAATCCTGCTATTCGTAACTAAAAGTATACGAAAACCTTTAGATTTGTTTATAAAAATGTTAAGGAACAAAAACGAGGTAAAACTGTGGCCCTCATTTTGGAAGTTTGTATTAACATTTTTCTGTAATCTACTTACTGATTTTTATCTAATCATATACAAAACGTAAAATATCACAACTTTTTTATATTTTGTAAAAAAAAAAAAAAAAAAAGAAAAAAAAAATAAAAATAAAAAAATAATCGATCGCAAAATTCAAAACATGGCGTAACATTCATCTTCATACATCTACTTAACAAAATGCTTTTCATTTAGCTGCACTCGAAACGTTTCGAATTTCGCTAAATCTATGAACCGAATCAATAAGAGACAATCAATAAAAATGACGTAATTGAAATACTTCTATAGTCGCTAGATTTTTTTTATACGATGGTAAAGAACCTGTGTAAAATTATGACGTTTTCTGTAACTTTTCAAGTTTTCAATTTTACATCTTCGTTGACTATTTCACTCTTTTTTTTAACTTTATCGTATAAAAATATTTGCTACGATGTAAAATTAGTATTCGCTATTTATTCCGCATTTTTTTTTCTTTCTTTCATTAACATTACGTAGCAATATACGTTATCAAGCGTATATATTATTTATACATTTTTTCGTTCAATATTCATCGAATACTTTTAACGTTTCAAGAATTCTTTGTACTAGAAGAAAACAATTCTATATCTACTTAGTCATGTCGTGAATGCTGCGCGTTGTTCACTCGACAAAAATTTTGTGATTCAATTTTTTACTGTAGCAAATTTTTGCGTCCCTAAATATACGACTAACTAATATCATACTTTTTGTACATAAATATCTTCTCGTGAAAGTTAAACTAATATCAGATACACTTTGAAGCTTCATCTATGTACTTTGAAATAAAAAAAAAAAAAAGGTACTCATCGGTATAATAACAATGTAATCATTTCATATATTTCAATCAGATGTTAACCCTCTATGGCTTTGTGTGATTTAAAAGATACAAACTGATGTATCTATATTTGAAAAAAATTAATTTTCTTCAGTTATCACTGCACTATTAACCTGTTAACCGGGTAAGACGAGTAAACTCGTCACGCGGATTGCCAATATTTTGGACAAATCATTTATTTTCGCATTGATTTACTTTTGAGTGCATCGTTATATTTTTATAAAAAAAAACGTATTACATTAGACTTACATTTGCAGTGATTAAAATCGACCCAATTGAAATGTATTATTTTCTATTAATTTTTAACTCAAAGTATTAGGTCGTCCCAAAAGTTTCTTTCTTTTATTAATAAGCAATGGATGCATAATATTTTATGTTTCACAATATATTATTATGTTATATCGGATATATTCTGCTCTATTATTTTTCTGCGTCTCACGTTTAACGAATGTGGCTTTATGTTTATATAAACATTGCAAAATGAAGTTATTGCGCGAAGATAAAGGAGCTTCTGATCGAAAAATGACCCGGTTAACAGGTTAAATCACTGTATTACTGTATAGTGACACCACGATCCATCTACAGCAATTATCAGTTAAAACATTTTCAAATAAAAGCGAAAAACTGTAATCAATCGTAATTTTTTCTCCGATAAGCAGACAAAATTCGGCCTATAGAGGGTTAATACGATCTAAATATGTAAATCAAAGTATGTCTCTCGCGTTGATACATTGTAACAAAATTTACACAAGGCAGTAATGTATTTTAAAAATTAACTCTCAATGTATTTTCCTTACATTCTCTTCGTAACGAATTATGTTGAACAGCGTTAAAAAATGAAAAAGGAAGGAAACGTTGAATTGCACGAGTGCAGCTAACGAAACAGACACGGGTTTCTCGGTAAAACACAATCTTCAATCTTTCAACGAACAACGCACTTTCGAGCGTGTCTTTGACGGTCAAGCGATCGTGTTATTATGCATTTCTGCAAATTCTCTAGACACTTTATAGACGTAATATAAACGTTCGTAGAGATCCGCTGTACAACCGAAATCTCGTATATCGTTCAACCAGTACGAAGACGTACGTCTACTGGTATCGATATACGTAACTAGGTATCCTCTGTTAGGTGATTCTTGGGAGACTACCAGTTTCGTGTGATCTTCGAAGAAATTAACTTGCAACAGAGGCACAGATAGCTCCATCATAATGGTCTTATCAGTTCTTAACCACCTTCTCATTCGCGGTACACAAACGTTCTTTGACTGCTTTGGTGCGGCTCGATGCTTCTTAATTTCACCACCTTAAACACAATTGACGAACAATTTTTAATTGTCGCGAGCGTTTTACGTACACTTCCGTCCATAAGTCACCGTACGCTTCTAATTTTTAAACAGAATGTTTATTAAAGCAAGCTCCCAGGAAGATCTTAACACTAAAATTGCCAAAACGGTCGAACGATCGGTTCGCAATTTCTCATAGAAATTGCATAAATTTTTACTGGTGCGTTTTTTAGTATTTTTAAAGATTTTATAAAATTTTATAAAATTCATGGCGTATGAAGTTTCTATTCTCAACTGATTTCATTGGGTTTCGAGAGTTTCGAGTTTCGAAATCTTGCACAATTTCGGTAAGTTTCGAGAATTTAACACTAAAGCTACCCAAACGGTCAATCGACCGGTTCGTACTTTCTTACTTAAATTTTATAAATTATTAACGGTGCACTTTTGTGATTTTCTGTAAAATATACTATTAAAAATTTGTATCCCTTACATTATGTATTGTTTCAAATATATGTTATTGTAATTTCTTTGGTACAAATAGATATGATTTAATCGTCGGTAGTTTTAGTGTTAAAGAAAGGATATAATTTAAGGTTCTTTATGAAGTAATTAATAATAATTAGTGAGTTGTAGATTCATTTGATAAATGTAATGTAAATTTTTCTTTATTTTTTAACTTGTTAAGCGTCGCTTGGTTTATGGACGGATGTGTATACAGTTGATTACAGAAGTATCCGGCCATCTTAGGCATTAATATTATTTCTTTAAAATATAATTATTTTTCGTATATGTTCTGATTTATTTAAAAAGTGTTATACGTTATTGCAAAATAAGTCTTTAAACATTTGTCAAAAACATATTTTAATTCAATTTTTTATTTCTAAATCTATAATTGTATACAGAATTTGTTCAATACACAAGGTGGCTGGATACTTTTATGATTAAATCATAAATTAAATCCTACAGATGAAACGGACCACCTATTTAATTTTTAAAATACTTTTTTTTAACGCTGGGGCGCACATACATGCGCGTTTTTTTTGCCCTTTATACATAATGAGAGGCACATATGTTTTTTGTAAAATCGTGCATTTGTCCTTGCCACCAGTTGTAGCATAAATTGAAAACTATCTCGGCGCGCATGTGTTAAT